>JAHXMU010000163.1:203726-232795 GCA_019455685.1 Philornis downsi
ACCGTTTAAGACCGTAATTATCACAGACTAGGGAAGAACATCAACAAATGCAAAGACTTTTTTACAAAAATTCTAACTGGCACATATTCAAATTGAACTCACTATTAAGTCGTGTTTGGCCGCGGCAACTTCCGGCATTGTTTAACAGGAAATCTTTCACCTGGTTATAAAGCCGGCTAAGTGCATAGAGATTATGCTAATGTTATTGAATGCTACTCGAATGTCTACGAGTCCGCCTCTATGCGTTTTACATCGTTGCTACTCTTTGACTAAATGTCATTTGTCAGTTCATAACATCGGTCTCATTTTGCTCTACGAACAATGGACGGACAAGTTGCAGGCAGCCACCATAGCGTTGCTTTTACTTACAGAAACATGGGTTTGAGTTTGGATGTGCTGCTGTGTTCTTGTTCTCTTTTTCTATTTGAATTTTATCAGTTGTTTGCATTCATGTTGAGGGTTTTTTGTGTGATTTTTTAAAATAGTTTTCATGTTATTTCTCTTGCAATGAGAGGGAAAGGGTGGGGAAGAAGGAAAAACATGGTGCTATTTATCGTTATTTTTTATTATATTGAAGATATTTGAAACATTTGAAATCGAAATGGCTACAGTTCACATTAAATCCATTTAACAGTTCAGTAATACGATATTAAGTATACGACAGCAGTAATCACATACTCGTATATTCATATTAATCATACGTACACCTCAGTGGTTCCCTAACAATTTCGGCATAGAGGTTCTTGCAAAAAAATGTTCCCTGCTATCTAGTTCTTTTATTTTGGAACAAAGGGTTTTATACTGCTGCATTCAGAAAATAGAACCAGTTCTCAAGTTAAATTATGCGGCTGTATCGCATCTCGGAAATATTTCTAAGTTGGCAGCACTGTGACAAATATCTGTGGCAAATTTCACTTCATAAATGTTACTGGCATTTGAGCGATTTTTAAAAATTCTGCGATTTTTACAATGTGTGATTTTGTTTAGTAAAGAAGTTGCTTTATATTTTGTTTATGAAATGAAACGTCTAGGATGTTGCAGAAGGCCTTCGACTAACAGACTTTATTGGAATGAAATATTTACAAGTGGTATAAATAGTTTAAAGATGGTCGAGAACGAACTGAGGAAAAAGAGCAGTACGGACGGCCGTCAACCTCTGCTAATGAAAGTCGCGACTAACAACATCGAAGTTTGACCCTAATATGTTGGTTTGCCAACGGATCAGTCAATTTGACAGATATTTGGGGCCTTAAATGAGCCAAATGTCTTACGGTACCAAACAAAATCAATAGCGTTAAACTCTGTAAGGGGATGATTTTTGGCATTTTATAAAATTCATTAGTACGGGAAATGAGACTTGGATCTAAGCTTACGATCCAGAAACGTCCAACCAATCGAATAAATATATTGCTAATGGTAAAGAAAATGAAAAAATTAAAAAAAAATTGAGTCTAAGTCGTCCAAAAAACAAAAAACAAAACAATGATGACAGTTATCTTCGATTATCGCAGTATTGTCACCGGTCTAAACTGTTAATAAGGGACATCAGTTGTATCTTACTCGTCTTTTGCTTGAAGCAAAATGCGCCGTCCATTGCATTCAGCATCATTAGTACACGTACGACCTCGCTTAAAATGAGCGTATTATCGAAAAGTATTCGTTTTCGATGAAAATCCATGATCCAAGTTGTGTGGATGGACAAAAACTTGTTAACACTCAAAGGCTTTGAAGGAGGTGACCAGAACTCCATTGGAAGAATCACATTTCAGAGACACTATTAAAACTGAGTGAGAAGAATTGGAGAAGAAGCGCAGAAGATCGAAAGACAAGGAATCATTTTCTGTATGTGTTGCATAATAAAAAAATAAATTCTATTATAAATGCAAATTAGTAACATTGTATCACTCAAACTGAAGCGGTCAGAAATTTCATTTGCCAACAATTGCATTCAATATTTAAGGGGAAAGAAAATTTCGTATGATCTATCCGGAATCTTATTATCATAAAGCTGATGGCTCAAAATGCAATGATAGGGAACCAGTGCAGAAATTTCAGTCAGGTGAAAGATTTATTTATATAGGTTTATGTATTTAGTGGTTGCCGGTCTGGCAAGGCTGTCACATGTTAAATATCTGTCATCTGAAGTGTTATTTAATTAGTGAAAGGTTTGCCATTCACGGATATGGATCTCGTAAAAACTGAAGAATGCGTAAAAATAGTTAAAAAGTGATAATTCAAATGTGGGAACTTTTCGTGCACTACGGGGTGATTATGGTCGTCATAATCGACCAATTGTGCAAGGAATTGTGCAAGATTATAAAGACATTTGAAGAGACTAGAAGAGTTACAGTTGTGGTCACGCCTGTGCATTATCGTAATGTACACTGCCGAAAATATCGCTTTTTCGAAAATAACGCTGGTGGAACCCTTACCTTCAATTCAGAGCGCTGTAGCCGTATGATAATCGATTTTTTTTTTTTTGGTCTGTAAATGAAGATTATGAACTGAACTATATTTGTTTTAAACAAGACGGTGCCATAAGCCATACAACACGACAGATTTTGGGTTTATTGCATGAAAAGTTTCCAGAAGGTGTAATTTCGCGTTTTGGCGACATCAATTGGCCACCATCATCATGCGATTTGACGCAGTTAGCCTTTTTTTGTCGGGCTAGGGATAATCCCTGAACGTTGGAGCATTTGGAATCCAACTTTCGTCAAGATTCCGCCCGAAATATGCGAAAAAATGGTCGAAAACTAGCCCAAAAGGATCCACTACTGCAACAAATCCAAAGGCAGACATTTAAATGCCACTATGTTTTGTATATAATGGCAATGTCTAAACGTTAGAATGGAATAAAAGTTTCATCGAAATCATAGCTTTATGCGTGTTTTATTGACTTTACTTTTGAAACCGAGAACTGGAAAAGCTTGTAACTTCACCCAATGTCCTTCTGTAAGTTGCCAGGAAGGTAAATGGGTAGATTTTTACAAAAAAATACTTTTATATTTATACTTTTATCAAAATAAATGAAGAAAAATTATAATTTTCTGAAGTCCTTCGATTTTTGCTATATCGGCCAATTTGTATGTGTATTATTCCAAGATACGTGCTAAGCTAAACTGAATATAATGCAATTGAATCAGAGATACGATTCTAAGAATATACAAGATAAATTAAGTAATTTCTATGGCAGGTGCCAGAGAGGGCGTAGTTATTTGGTTTTTTTCACATTTTGCTCAGCATTGTAGCGCAGTGTAATTGATAATAGGGATTATAGCGGAAAATCAAATTTCGATAAATCTGTCAAATTGTATGGCATTTGTCAGAATGGCTGTAGCAACGCCGCCTATCTTCGTTTTCAGAACTTAGCAAAACGTATAACATATGCTAGATTTGGCTGAATTAACATTACATGGTTTAAATTGGACATTTGTATGGGAAGTACCAGAAGAGGTGTGGTTACTTGCTCGATTTTTCCCAAGTTTTATACAGAGATAAGGTAATGTAATGAATAACAACACACGAGTATACCTGTATAGCCTATAAATTAAATATTACAGAGGAATTACTGAATTTCGAAAATCGGTTAATTTGTATGGGATGTGACAATGCACTTCACGTGCCAAATTTGACTATATGAAACTAAGAATATGTAGATTAAATCATTTATATGATTTCGCCAAGTAATATAAAGTAATGCATTTGATAAAAGAGCAGACGACAGATGAGGAGTTACTGGGAGAAAATTGAATTTAAAAAAAAATCTGTTAATTTGTACAAAAGGTATCAGGAAGGGGTTTCGATATAGCTCATTTACAATCCTCGTCTATAATCTGACGAAATATTAAACTGTGTCAAATTTTAAGAAGTTTATAAAGATTTACGACCGTGTCCACCAACCAGCCAAAGATCATGAAACATATTCGGTCAAAAGATACTGGGTGCTTTAAGCTCTTCCTTCTAGGTGTTGCATTTTTACCGCATCAAAATGTGCATATTTAGAATTCTGATTTTACTATATCCAATTTGCATGTATTCTATATGTGTAGTCATATATTTCTTGGGCGCAATGCAAATCTTAAAATGCGTACTCGCTTTCTATTCAGCAATTGTAAAGACTACAGCTGTCAAACCATGATGATTTCCAGGTGCCACCAGCAGTTCCTAGCAGTTTAATAATTGTTCTTATGTGCAATGTTGACAAGTATGCTGTCACGTGAATTTCGACATTCCCAATCTCGCTGCTGTCACATACAGAAATAAAGTTCAACGACTGACAACAGGTTGATTTAAAACCTTTAATCTACGTGGTAATGGCCGGACTTTGAAAATAAGGCAAAACAAATGTTGTTTTTAATAAATACATTTATATTTTTCAATAATATTTTTCTATTTCATATAGTAAACAATTCTCAAATATAACTTAATTATGCAGATGGCCTTATTAACTTAAAAACTAATTAAGTAAATGGATACAACACAGTACTATAAATTTTTCTTGAGGTATTTGTTTTGCAAAATCATTTTGCCAAAAAGCAAAATACTTTAAACAAATTACCAGTTGTGAAAATATCAATCAATGAATGCAGGATATCGAATGAAGCAAAATATTAGTTCATGTTTCGACAAAGAATACTTAATGAGATATAGAAACAAATTATAGAATAAATTTTTTAAAATACAAATTCAATGTTGCAGACACAGAGTTGCTCAAAAAGTCTTTCCATTAACTAGATATTATTGGATAGTTTAATTTTTCCAATATGGAAAATTTCCTACAAATTCTATAACTTGATGAGGATGCCACAATTTACAATGATGAGACTTAAACTACGATTATGATCAGTCTTCGGAGAGAAAAAGAAATTTGGAGATTATTGGAGGAGAGCCCTGTGATTGCTTAGATTTGCAAAAACCTTCTTGTGGCGGATTGTTTCGGCAGCACACTTTCAAATGAGTGTATTAGCTCGTCCATGCCCTTGAGCAGGCCCTCTTCACGATTACCGGGTATCCATTCGGTGCGATGATTACATTTAACATTATCGGGCAAAGGACGCGATTTGGCAAAATCTATGATCCAACAACCCACTTTGACATCATCGTAGACTATGAAAATACTGGAACCAACAATTTCGTGGGTTTGAAAGAAATGCGACTTCTCCATGATGCTGCGCATGTGCTTTAAGCGTTTTAGGATTTCCTTTTGCGCGGATTTTCTGGCATCCAAAAATTGTCCAATGGTAGAGGAAATTTGTTCAGGTGTTCTTACGGTTTTCAAATCTTTCATGGGCGGTTTACCCTTTAGCCGTAAGGCCTCAATGCGAAAGCCCTTGGTGTGTGATGAAGACATAGCCTCACGGAACAACATGTACCGAAGTTTAGTAATAGCTTGCTGCTCATGCTCCTCTGCAGTGGGAGCAGAGTTATCCACCTTGATCATTTTCTGGTACAAATCGGGTCTTAGGGTTTTATTGCTAACCTCTGATTCGAGGAAAGTGCGGCAGCCCATTTTAATATCCATGACACAGGGATCTTTAAAACCCTTAAGCAGATCTTGCAATTCAATAAACATTTCACCAGATTCCAGTTGAATATTGCCATAGAAAGCGGGTACAATTTTACAGGTATGCGGTTCCTGGGATAATTGCTGATAGGACAAGACCTCATAATCGGAAAAGCTGGCGACACGTTTGCGCACAACGCCACTGGAACAGGGAACAATACTGCAATGGAGGAAAAGAGAACGCAAAGAATTAATAACCAATTCATAATTAGGGGTTTAATTTTCAATGCCTTACCTTTCGGGGTGGCCCGACAGCTGTAACCATCCAGAGGGTTTACTACATTGTTGTGGCTGTTGTTGTGTTTGCTGCTGCAATAAAACTGGTGTGGCTGGGGCACTTAACTCCAAAGCGTTCTGCAATTAAAGCAAGAAAAGCAAAACAAGTCTTTAATGAAATGTTCATATTTGGACTTTCCGAACATTAATATAACAAATATTTAGTGATCATAAAACTACTATATGGAGTGGAGGCTTAAATACGAACATCCCGAAATGTAGCAATAGAGGGTGGCAACAGAGGTGCGTTTTGTTCGTTTGATAGCAATGACATAGATAAGAATTTAATATTAATATTGCCAGACTTTACGTAGACAATGGAAAATTTTTGTGGTATAAAAAAAGAATTTTTAATATCATGATTTGCCCCCATCCACATTTCGGTTGTTTGTCGCATTTATAAAGACAAAAACAACAATGTGATTGGTTGGGTTTTCCCGGCCTATCGTGTATATCAATAATAAATGTTTATTTAATAAGACTTTTTAAATACACATTCTATTCGTATTTGCTTAATTGACAATAAATTGTTAGAGTATCTAGGATTTTTATTCGTAAGTTTGCCACCCAGCAACATCTTTTGCGTAAGGTCCGCCTAATACAATGAAATATGCATAGAAGGACCTATAAAGTTCCTATATACATTAGCAGATAAATCTGACAACTTTAATGAAATTTAACCCTACTTGCGAAAATGGGCAAACCTGGTGGTTTAAATCATATTTAGTTCTACTTGTGAAAATTGGTAAATGAAAATTAAACCAAATTATCCCCCAAACAAAGTCAGATCTGTCAAATCAAACTGACATCCGCTTAAAGGGAATGATGCGCTAAAAAATTGACCTACCAGATTTAGCCCCATTTGCGAATATTGGTGAATATTTGCTATAAAAGTTTAACCAAATTATCTAAAAATAGTTTTAAATCGGCCAGACCTATCTATAATTCGATCCCCTATAATGATACAATCACTTTGGCCTACAATTAACTTAAAGCAATGCTCACATTATCGCATAAATTTGACAATTTTGAAGAAATTTAGCATTGCTAAAATTGGCAACTGATTAATATGAACATTTTTACTATTTATAAATAAGTTTAAGTCTGCCAAATCTGAAAAATCAATTATGTTGCGTATAATTTCGTAAATAATATTTTTACAACTTGTTGTTTAACCACACGAAATCCGAATGTTAGGATGTCATACTATGAAATTAAGAATAAGCATAAACATGGCTTCTTTTGTTCAGGAACAGTTAATTTCGAATGGAAGTGTCTTATTAAAGAAACATCAATTTTGATAGTATTATAGGTGCTATATTACCCTTGGTTTTCCCAATATATTGCATAATCAATAATTAGTAATAAATCATTGGTTTAACGTCATAAGAAGGTGTGTCCAATCGTAGTCGTGCATCTATCTTATCAGTTTTGTTTATAGGAACTTCTGTATTGTAAATATTGGTTTTAAAATTGTGGTTAGTAAAATTGTGCTAAGTAATTGTTGACGACAATGTAATATGGAATTGCTTGATAGATCTTTGAAATTTCCCGACCACAATTAAAAGAGGGCGTCTAGCTTCCGTATGACGTATTTGAAAAGAGACACATTAAAAGCGATGAAGTGACAAATTAAATTGATTTAATTAATTAGCTTCAAATAATGTCTAGTGATACCAGCAGTAAGTAATGTTTCAAAACAAATAACAAATTGCATCATTTGGATTAAGTGTGGCTGATGTGGCCGTACGTTATCGGTGGACGATGGACTCAGAAATTGTTAAATCTTAATAAACACTTGTCACAGACTTGCTAAAATTTTTGTTTGGGTATTATTGTTAATCACTTTAAATAGTGTTTGCCTTGCAGTTATAATATGAAAAACGCGTAATTATAGCAATAGAGAAAAATAAAGAGAATTTGAACTGTATTAATCTTCCCTCCATATATGAGTATTATTATTTTTTTTTTGTTTCATAAAATATTCCATGCATGGAAAATTTTATTTCACTTTTCGTTGTTTTTGTTGATATTTTTTCTTTTGTTATTTGTTAACCATGTCAATATTATTGATCATTTAAATTTACAAGATACACGTAATAAATAAATATTTATAGTAATCATTTAAAAATACAAAAAATACTTACAATGGCGAAAAATTTTAATAAAGACATGCGGCTGGGTGCATCGAAATCGCGTTGTCCCAAATAATCGTTAATATTTTCACAGTTTTCATAGGAAAGATTCTAAAAATAGAAAGAGGAAGTAAAAACAAATTATTAGAAAGTGATTTAAATGATTTAAAAACTAAACAAAATAATATTAAAATAATTTTATTTGCAAAAACACACAAACTCAAAAAAATTGTATCCAAAAACCTAGTGTTCATTTTGTTTATTGATATAAAAACAGTTTTGTCGAATGAAATATTGAAATAAGGGGCTATCGTATCGAAGTCAAACTGTTTTTGTGTACATTTTTAAATACAATATGTATTTTGATATTATAGTTTATTCACCTTAAAACCTTATTATGTTATTACCCTTATTTAGTGAGTAACATTTGTTAATAATGTTTGTTTTATTAAAATTAATTATTTTTTGTTTTCCCTTCACTTCTTTCTGGGTTAAAATTTCAACTGGAACTAAAATTTCATTTTATGGTTTTAATTTTAATAACATTTATAAAAATTCAAGATAGTCAAACACTCTATAACCCACGTAATTTAACATCGAGTACATGTCTAAATGTTATCATAAAATGTTCGCGAACAAAAACCTCACTTTGGTTTCGCCGTTTTTTGTAAGATAAGAAGAACCCAAAGCAATTTTATATAAATTAAAATGTCATTCTTGTTTATATCGCACATGTGATGATAAAGTTCATAATTTAGAAGATCACCGTATTTTCGAATGATAAAAAAATCTAAATAAATGTACTAAAAATTTTGATAACATCACTCATGTCTTGCTCATTTGATCGTTGGAAAGAAGCTTGATAAAGTTTTGTTAACTTTAACCACGTTCTCGTGCATTGTCTTAAACGTATGGTGCCGTTATTCTTAGAGAACTGATGTAGCACGTATCAAATTGTTTGATTTCCGGTGACAGTTTGAAATCTAAATGTAAACAAAGAAAAACCTGACATGTTGACAAATGATGGTTTTAAGTTTACGTCAATTTCTAAGTGAATAAACAAAGTGCCAAATGCTTTGATTGGCGCTTAAGGTGGCGTTAAGAACATCATCCCCTTAGCGCCGGACATTGGCATCTGTCACAATTTGTGTACTATTTTCTTTATGCTTCTCTTTGATCTCCAGAGTTTTATTACGCAATTTGTAATTTATTTAAATTTTGAAGTTGTAGAAATTCCGGTTGTAATCGAAACATTAAATAAAAAACGTAGGTGGCATAAATACTCTGTAATAAGGAAAATTTTTTGTAAAGAGCTGCTTGCAAACAGAAAATGCCCAAGAATGGTAGATGCCTAAGATTTCGGTGGTATCATTAACATGGGTCCTATATGGAATGAGCAGTTTTCGCTGCAATGTGGTAATCTTTGCACGGAAAACATTTTTTTTTACGAACTTGTGTGTTAAAACTCTTTTTGTGCTTTATACTCATTTAATTACAAAACTGTAAATATATCTGTAGGTTATAGTAATTATAGTACAATTTTTGTATGGGAAATTAAAGAAAAGGATAGGATACATATGGCGAAACATCCCTGGAATAACATTCTGAAACAACATTTTTGTGAAGTGCAGCGTGCATTCCAAACGAAAAGCTTTATAAACATAATTCTTTTCAGGAGAAAGAAAATTTCATTCGAATTTCATGTTAGGCATTGTAGGCGTTGGCGTAAAAACTTGAATATATCTGTTTATCATGTTTCACAAGAACCATGTCAGCGCTACGACTTCAATTGTTTTTAGTTTCTGTCAGCACTGCCCTGTTTTACTTTATTGTTTTAGAAAATAAAACAAAGTTCTTTTGTTTTTGCTCGACTTTTTAAAATTTGTCAACTGGTTTTTCAAAAAAAAGAACACACACAATAAATGTCAAACAAACTTGTCAGATTTATTTAGTCTGCCAAAAAAATTTGCGATTACTTTTCTTAAACAATTGACACTGAACAATATTAACTGTTGCTTTAGCAAACAAATAGACTCGGCACTCAAATATAAAAACCCGTGATCGCGACACACCTTTTGCAATTATAATACACTTGCGTTCTGTTTTCGAAACGAATCAGTTCTAGGTTTAACTTTAGAAAATGCAGGTATCAATGGTATTAAAACATAAAGTATGTATATCTATATATGGTAGGGGTTACTTTGAATAAAAAATAAATTTATGCAGATGACGTCAAGACATCTTAAATTGTATTATATTTTAAAATCATACTGGTTTCTAATCGTCAATATTTGACTTCAGATTAACGTCAATACACAAAACGCAATACAAGAGCGATGAATGGGGAAAGACTGACAAATGATCGAAATCCCCCGATATATGAATATATACAATTTGAATTTTAAATATTCAAAATTGTATCACTGAATGGTAAAAAGCATGGCAGCTATGATTACGGTTACGGTGAGTTAATTAGGGAATGTAATACGAATTGAATGACGTCAAAATCAAAATTTTTGCAAAATCTAATAAGATATTCGATTAAAAAAAAAAAACAAAAATGAGTTTGAAGTATGAGCATTTAAATAGGATTTTCATAAACGTAGCAGAATCCTTTGAGCGCATAAGTAATTATGAGTGTTTTTGGAGTTATTTTTGCCCCTTTTTTAGACTTTCTTTAAACTCTTCCCTCTTCCCACAGCAAACGTTACGTTTCCTACTAAATCACTATTGCACTTGTAGTTTAAGCTGATTTATTGAGGCCATTATTGACGTCAGAGAATTCGTTATAAGCTAGTCATACATTACGTTAAGAGCTAGACTTTAAACCAAACAAAAACAACTGCAAAAATCAAAATGAACCAAACATATATATATATATATATATGTATATATATTAAAAGCGAAAATAAACCAAAAACGTATATTTGAATGTAAATTTTTTTTTTTTCAAAGTATAGTAAAGCACAGAGAAATATCCAAGCGATGATCCGACATCTGTTTAATATGAATAAATAAATGAATAAAATAATTCGCATGCAAATAAAAATGCGCTATCAAGTTATAAATTTTCCAGGCAATCTGTATAAAGAAATCAAACAAAAAAATAATTATCCTCCTTGAATTCAAAATTCAAATTAAAAATGTAAAAAATAATCATATGCGATCAGCTAGATTAATTTGAGCTTAATTAATATTATGGGTTTTGTGACACTGCTGACGAAACTTCTGATTCATTTCGCAATTGGAAATAAAATTAGACACAAAATTGCAAATAATTTAAATTATATTAACGTGTGAATGCAGGTTAATACAGCTTACTTAGGAGATTTTAACGAACTACCATTGTTAGCCCAAATTGTTTTATATTTAAATTAAATTTTCAAATTCAAATTCGATATTCAATTCAATATTCACAAATTAATGATAGAAAATTCAAAATTGGTTTCATGCACAGAACAGAAAATTATGCTTGGTTAATATTTTAGGAGAAGGGCTTTGGTATTGGTTTTGAAGGACGTGTTAACGTCTTTCATAATATTATTTAAAATGAATGCTAATAATGTTGATATTCATATAAATAGCGCTTTGAAATGTTCGTATAATTATTCTACGTAGTAGTTAATTTATCATTGTGAAATTATTCAATGAAATTTTATTGAAATTTATCATTATAAAATTATTCCGCATCGCCAAATAATGTAGTTTTAATTATAGTCTGCGTATAGCTTAATTCTAACTTGGCAATGACGTTTAAATTTCCCTGCCACTAAGGCGTTGTTTATATTGCTTGATTTCGATTTTAGAAATAGAGAATATGATGAAAACAGAAAATAGTCGAAATTTTTAATAAAATTTCTTTCATTACAATACATAATTTATGTGATATATGTATGTGCATTATGTACATGTACATTATACATTCTTGTACCAAATAAAGCGTCTGCAATGTTTACTGCAAACAATCCCGTATTAGCCTCAAATTTCACATTTTCCGTTTGCACATTCCGTTTGAGGTCAATATTGCAAACGGAATTCCTTTTGCAGAATTCACATGCATTTTTTTCATGGGAATTGTAAACCCGTTCGGAGTCTAAACCAGCCTTAAGCAGCAAATGTGGTGGTTACAAATGTCAATCTGCAGTCAAAGTTAACATACTTTATCTCGTTAACAACGTAAATATAATTTTAAGTTAAAAGCCTCATAATGAAAAAAAAAAAAAACAGTTGTAATTTGTGTCATTTTAATTGGAGCCGCGTGTGTTTATTAAAGTAATTAATGATAAACATTGTCGTAAAGCAATAATATGCATATTGACATGAAAGAGCTTAATAAGATAAATTATATTGCGAAGCGAAAATATCAGATTTTGAGATTTAATTATTTGTAACGTCACGATATTTAACGTTCGTATGAAAACAAGCTATTTTATGTAATAAACAATGGAATGAGATTGCAGATCACATTTCAATTAAAATATTGATTATGTTGTACATAACTAAATTTACTGAATTGAATTTTCGTAAGATAGCTTATTTTCTTAGAGAAGTTCTCCAAAGGCTGTTAGTGATCCTAAACGGATTTGGTTATTCCATACAAAATATTTACAAATTGTTTTATGTTTGTATAAATCAATGCATGAAATACATGAACATTAATAGTTTTATGGTTAAAAAGGTTAAAGACTTATTACTTGGTTTCACGAACTAGATTTCCACAAACGGCTATTCACACAAGTTCGCAAAATCAGGCTATAGAGCGCAGTATAAAAGCTCGCTATCACATTGCAAAATAAAATCCCGTTTTACGAAATTTCCTTCCTTGCTATATTGTCGAATAAAATTAAAATCGAAAGAATCGATTTCGATGGCAATTTTAATGTAATATTAGATGGATTTAAGACGATTGTTTCATTGTGTTTGTAAAAAAGTTTTTTTTTGTATTTTTTTTTTCATTATTATTATTAATAAATTGCGTTTTATTTTGCCGCATTAGTAATGTTATTTTAGATATAGATTAAACTAACAAAAAAGTACCTTGAATCCCGTTTCGCCTAATGATTTGGTCAATCAACCTATCCAACATTCAAATGAAGGTTTAGCATACCCATCCAATTCATAAGAATTAATTTAATCTTTTTTTTTTTTTTTGTTATTGTTTCAGTTTATTGTCCAATAATTTAGTTTTGGTCAAAGCTTTTTTCGTTGTTTACGAAATACTATACAAACAAACGAGACTCATTTGCAGTTCTTTTTAAGACGGCGATGAATCACTTACGATTTTTGTAAAAACCTGCCCTTCCCCCCACTGAGCTTGTGCAAATTTCTAAACCCTTCTTTGATTTTTACTTATTGTCAATTTGATTTCGTAAGTTTTGTAGAAACTATAAAAGAGACACTTATATACTTATTAGATATGAGAGTACATCGATATTACGCTGAGAGTAGAGAAACCAAAGACAGCATTCGACATTTGAAAGTGCAACATGTGAAATTGAGTGTTTTTAAATGAAATCATTAAATCATTATTGTTTTTGCTTTTGTTTTTGTCATTCCAATCATAAATAATAGATTTCTTTTTATGAATCTTATTAATAAATACAACACTGCGAGTGGGTAAAGTATTTATTATTTTTGTTAAATATGGCAAAATATGCATCGAAACGGATGTACTTGTGGGCTTTTTTTGTTGCTTTTTCGTTGTGGGTGAAGTTAATAATGACATTTTTAAAACAGTCAGGTTTAAGCTATAAAAATATTGGCTAAAATTTTACGCTTGCTTTGGTTTTATTGCTAAAAATTTATATACTGATTTCGAGATGAGATAAGTAATAATAAGAATATGAATACAGTGTTTGGCGGCGGGGAAAGCCCTTGAAAAAAGCATTAAGCAAAATAATGCAAAACGTGAACATATAATTTCTGAGAGATATGGCAACAGTTTTGGGCCTAAATTGCGAAGGGCTCACGTTAACGAATAAATCAATCAGATTTTAACTTATTTTTGAAAATTTTTTTTTTTAAATTTTCATGAATTTTGAGTATTTGTAAGACATCGTAATGATAAAAGGAAATAATAAGGAATGTGTAAATCTTGTTCCGACTGTTAACCAGAAATTACGTGATTTCACGAATCCAGGTATCCTAACCTATATAACAGCTGAATGATTGTGAAGGCGTACGGTTCTGAAATGTCACGGAATCGGATAATTACATAACAACGATTGCAATGTGAATGAAACTTTGGCTGCTTTGTTAATAACAATATCAATATTTTATTAATAACAGTAACAATATGTCGTTTATATGTTGAATTTGACATTTGAAATCACTATTTATTCAATCTAAAGGAAAAATTCAATGTTTGAACAAAATTCGTATGTCAACATGCCCTCTAGTGTCAATACGTGGTAATAAGCGCCAGTGTAAGTAGTTGCTTGTTTCATTTGATATTTTACAATAATTTACAATGTTCTTGTAAATTGTTAGCTCTTGAAACTAGTATCTCCTATAACTAGTTTCGATCTTTCGATTTTAGTTTATTTAACTAATACTAGTTGCTAGCTAGTTATTTTTAAACTTGCTATTGAACGATTTATAGAGATTTTATGCAAATATTAATAAACATTTGCTAATTTTCAATGCATTCTTACACGTTCTCTCTCCTACTAGTTATGCAAGACACATGACATCTAGCATTTTGAATACTTGACACTTAGTGTCGACTATAAAATGCAAAAGAAACGAACAACAAACAACATGAAATGAATAGAAATCTGTTAAATAAAACAGAAACTTGTTAAACTGCGAAAAAGGAGAGAATAATTATTACAAATGAACGTCAATGACGCCAAAAACCGATGGGTTTTAGCAGTGTATATGGCGGGGATGTAAATTATAAACAAATTAACATAACGACATTATGTGAAATATAAAACGAATTTCTGAAAACAATCCCTTAATGATAAAATAAATAATGTAGTTAAATTTATAAATAGAGAAAATGTTTAACACGATAAAGCGTAAATGTTTATCTCAAAAACAATGAGCCGTTATTGTTTTATTCGTGTATAAAAAGTGACACCTTTGCTTTGAATATTTAATACACTAGTTGAAACGGTGATTAGAATGAATAAAAAACGCTTTAATTAGGTAGATGATAAAGTGTTTTCATCTTAGTCACTAACGAGGACAATTCAAAGTGTCCTTAGAGATTAATGACCTGTTGCATTTAAATAGCTGACTCGTACGTATACATACTTGTGCCATATACAAAATATTTATCATATCCGCCCGTAAGATTGAATTATTGTTCCATATTTATGGAAATCTCGTACAAATTCTTCTCCACAGTGTGGTGTTTTCTTACCGGACACAGATATGTATTTAGAAACACCGCGAGACATGCAAATTACCTTACTATTGTTGTCACGCTTCACGCTTTGTTTGAAAAGAATGTGATTTTATGCAGTTATTTGATCAATATTAAAATAATAATAATCTATGTTTTATCAATCGGCCATAACTGCTACGCTATTTTAACAAAGTTAAATGCTAAAATTCTACATGTGTTTACCTAGAAATTGTTATAGTTGATTAAATTTAAAGTTTATGTATGCAGCGCAATAATTATTATTTTCGAGAAATTTGTTTTCAGCAAAAACATTTGTAAAATTCAAAATTTTGAGTTAAATTAAATATTTTTGTTCTTAATTTGATTGGTTTAGATTGACATGAGTATGTATGCGGAATTTTTTTTTTTTTAAATTGACTTTACGTTTGTGAATGTGAACATTGTTTTAAGATGTTTTGTACAGTGTTGGCCCTGCCTTCGGAAATTTCTTTTTTTCTTAAAATTTATTTAAAAATTTACACCTGCAACTGATCTCGGGACTATGGATTTTGCATGTTTATATGCAAAAACTACAAAATTTGGAAACTTGGAACTTCGGTTATTATACAACACTCAACTCCCAAGTACAACAAACTTTTATATGGAGATATAGCTCTTTATTAAAATTTCCTCTCCCGAAATCTATCTATCTATTAGTGCAACAAATCAAATATGTAGAATATTTCATAATACACTGAACAACAATAAAATCCCATCCTACGGTCATAACACTGTAGGAATCATAAAATATTGCTTTATTTAAAATGAAATCTTAAATATAGCAATACACAGTCTGTTGTTATTTTTAACCTCGTGTATGGTCATAATTTAACTTTAATGAAAAATAAATTAAACAAAATAGCAACTTAAAGTGTGCTGCTCTAAATATTTAACAGAAAGCTATTATATGGATATTGTTTTGTTAAATATATGACAGGCATTCCTACAATTATTTTACATTTTCCATGGTTTCAGCGTAATCGCCCATTGCCAAGTTTTCCTTATCGCACATTAACTACAAACACGCCAAACCATTTGTGTACACAGATCTTTAGCAAACTTTAAATATACATTTTCTATTGGTTCGTTTGGCCTTAATCAACAAAATAGCAATTGTTGCAAATTAAAACTAATTTATTTCAATTTCGAATCGTTTGTTGTGTTTATAATTAAACCATGACCTAATACAACGCTGTGTTTTATTGCATACCAACCTATTATTAGATATATTTTTAGTTTAAAGTTAAAACAAACTGTAATTAACAACAGCAAGTGGATAATTAATGACTAATAGGTGTATGTTGGCTTACAACTTATTCGATTAGTTGTAATGACCAAAATCATAAAATCTTGTATAGCTTAAGGCAAACTTTATTTATTACATGAAATTATGTATCGTTTGAAATAAATTTATGCATAATTGTACGATGTATTTTCAGGAAAAAGTTGATTATTAACCTATGTGCTCAAAAGTTATAATAGTTGGTTTATTAACTAATTTAACTATTATAAGTAAATCTTAGTAAAAACTTCTAGCCAGTTAATTTGTGTCGTATTGCATTTGATCTTGTAAAGAAGTAGATTTACATCTAATATGAAATTTTGTATAAATCTTGTACGCGTATACAAAATGGTTTATGACAGTTAATCTAAAGTTTTAATAGTTAATTTTAATACTAAATTATTTGAAGCCAAACTAATGAAATTTATTTGGGCAAACAAAGTGATTATTAACCAAAGCACTCCATATAATTAATGGATTTCGAACATTGTATTTCCAATTACGCTAATATTTCTCCATAATTTTATGCTTTTCTACACAATTTAAAATTTTTCTGTATAACTTTTGCCTTATACGAACATGTCAAGAATTTCATGTGTTCATTGACTTTTGATGAATTATAAACCGGAAGTTTGGCTTTTTTTCAATGTTGTTACTTGTCTGACTGAATTGTCATATTATATCAAAATTTGTGACAAACACAACAATAACAACTACTACTACAAACGCTGTATAATTAATTTGATTTCGCTATTGTTTTCTCATATAGTTTTGCAATTCTCTCACCTTCCTTGCGTGCGTATTTCGCATAAATAGTACTTTTGATACAATCATATATTTAAACCACGTTTACTTTATTAACCTTCATTACTATTGACTGTTGAGAAGAAATAAAAACGACAAACAAACACAGTAATTTCAAAACAAAATAGTACTAAAAACATTTGTAAACTAAAAAGAAATCTGTACAAATTCGTTTTGTGAATTTTAAAACAGAAAAATAGATCTCAGTTCAAAACAAAATTTGATAAGGTCTATGTTTGTTTTTTTTTTTTATTTACATTTTATTTATTTCATTCTTCTGCTCTGCTCTATTAAGTTTTAAATTGGAAATAAAATTTCAAATCACAATAATTTGACTTCGATATGGCCGCAATGTGTCCGTTCCTTTTTTTCAGATGTCTTTCCAGTTAGTATGTCTGTCGAACTGTATTATTTAGGTAGTTATGTGAAGTAGGCTTAAGATTTTTTTCTCATCGTAAAGAAGTTATTGTTTTTCAAATCACGTGTTTCATGTCGTGATAAAGTTAAAAATTCAATTACACATTCACTGGGGTTTCCATTGAAATCTTGCGACTGATCATAACCGGACACAAGACATTTCTTAAATGCTTTACACGTATCTCAAATATATTGTTGGCAAGTCTCTCATTGAAAGTCATAGAAATTTCGTTAGATTTTTAATGAATCCAGACATCTGTTGGTTCTGGCAGAGCTTTTATGTGAGTAGGTATATTAACATCTTCTTGTGGATACAATTTCTTGTCAATTAAATTTATAAAAGCTTCTTGAATTCTAAGAAAACCACTTCACAATCATATTCAGTCATAAAAGTGCAAAATATTGTTCATACGAACCAATAACTTAGCTTACACCTTTATATTCCTCTGTCGTATCAAAACATTTCTGGGAATTTCCCAAATAAAAATAAGTAGAGTTAAAGCTTAAATTCTTAATATTCCATTGACGTTTCCAATCAAAAGAAGAAAAAAAAACCAAACACTTGTTTCAATAAATTGTTAAATTCTGAAGAGATCCGATTTGCTGACATTCACATTTTCGCAATTTTAGCTAATAATCAGAATTCTTTAAATTCCATGTTCTAGTGGTCTTTATGTCTAGTAATGTTTTAGAAAAAAGTGCTGATTGTTGTCAATGAAAATCCCACAACAACAATAACAATAAAGAAAACAAAACACTTGTTTCAACATGACAACGATTAAATTCCCAGCGAATTTCTTCATGTGACTGTAAAATCCCAAATAAGGGAAAGTTTGTGATTAATAAGTGAATTTAATTTGAATGGAATGCGATTTGTTTAGATAGTAAAACATGATACTTATGCGCCTGTTTTCTTCTTCCGAAAACTGGGTACAAAACGATGACTAATATATGTGATATGGGCATAAACTGTTATATGTCCTTCTATTCAAATGACGCCAAAAAATATATTTATATCGTCTAAGCGCGGTTTGTTTAAATTATTCACACAATCTTATATATGTGTCACATATCAAATGTCAAATAATTTGTTATTAATAGCTCAAGATTTATTACGTAACGTCTAATTGTCAATTGACAATCTGAGAACCAAATATGTTCAATGCAAAACAAGTTTTGAGTTTAAGCGTTTTCATTTCGTTTGTTGTCTTTTGTGGGTTATTGGGGCGATCTAGAGCGGTGTGACGAGGAGGAATAGAAACTTGTATTTGGTGTTCGGTTCTGTAGTTGGTTAATTAAAAAACAATCTTTTATTTGTTGTGGCAATATCATAAAATTCTTTTTCCTTGCCTTGATGTTATTGTTGTTACCCTGGTTTGTAAATATTGTTGCTTTTAGTTCCCCTTATCTTGGGAAGACTTAGAGTTGTTATCGTTATAATAACGTTATTGTAAAATAATAAACGCAACGCGTTTGTTTTGTTTGGTCTTAAATAAATTTTCATTTTGAATCTAAATTAAACAATAGAAGAGGATGGTTTTCTTATCACAAATTAAATATTATAATATGCAATATGCTTATGACATTTGATTGAGATTCTATTAAGTCGCAATAGTTGGATATACAATCTTCAAGATGATTTCTACATGTTGTTTTGTATGCAAATGGGAAGCCAAAGTTAGCAGTTACTTTATAAAGGTGGCAACATTACCATCAGTAACAGTGAATGCGCTGTTTACACTGCATGTGATGGTGGTGCAGCTAATCATAATCAATGTTACAACACAGAAATGTACATATAAACAAAAATGATAATGTTTGGCAGGTGAAATTAGTGCGTGAATTTGTTCATATTGAATGCACTGATAAATGTTTGTCCTTTGAAGATAAAATGAAATTTGATTTGTTACTTTAGGAATTATGAAAAAGTAAAATAATAGCAAACAAAATGTCAAAAAGTACCTTGCCTATTTGTAGCGATTCATTAACATAAATAAAGCAGTAAATACCAAGTTTTGTGAATGTTTTGTCGTTATGATACAACTCGTCAGCGTGGGAGTGTGGAGGTCGAAAGACCTCCACATCTGGCATCAACTTATACCTTATTTATTATAAAATTAATATTTATACGTGAAATCGAGTGAGCATTGCGGTAGGTTAACGATGATAACCCCCGAATTTTTATAATGATTTGCCAATGTATGGGTGTTATAAGCTTTCCTTAGAGATAACTCTAAACTGATTGCACTGACTTTTGGTAAATATCGCGTGATTTTGTCATAATTAATGTACTAAATTTTTAACTTGTTGACTTTTAAAACTTATATTGGTTTGTTTTCATCTCTTCAAATTACTTTTATATGTGACAGTGAAAATAATTTAATTTATAAATACTTTTACACAAATGTGAAAATGTTCATTGTCATGTTATTATTTCACTTTCACTATTCGTAAAATGTTTGAGATAAAATGTGGATTTTACCATTTTTGCTGAAAAAAAACTCAATAAGTTCAGTCATGTAGACAGCTTGGTATAAAATGTACTCAAATATAAACTCAATGTCACAACGATAGACTATACCATGTAACTAAATGATTTTGAAATTTTGAAATCATTGTATTTGAGATAATTACGTTTTTTTTTTGAACCAATGATTTTTGTGTAATCGTGTATAGGGGGATTAACACTTGCCGTATGTAACTTATAAACTGTTGCTTTCTATAAATATCTGTTAATTGTTCGATCAGTCCTAAGTCATCAATTAAATTATTGTCTCTGTTTGCCACGAAAAATCGACAATGAATTGTGAAATGTTGAAAATTTCATGTAACTTATGACTTGTCTAACTTTGATTTAATGATTTTAAGGTGTTAAGGTCAAGTTGATTAGTACAAACTACGCTTTATTAAAACAGTCTTTATGGTAGTAATGTCTTATGGCTTGACGGCCTAAGCTCATTCATAATTTCTCGAATGAAATGACTTAGGTAGCTATTGTTCCCCAACAAAATATTTTCCCTGTCAAAATAATGATTACAGCCAAGTTCACATGGCAACCGAAATGTATTTGTTTCGAAATTTCGTAGTGAATATCAAATATCAGCTGTTTTGCATGACATCAGAAGATGTTTCATTAATAGAAGGAGATTTCAGTGGCAAAGCTGATAACTTCTTATAAAATAAATCCCTCAAGGATATGTTCTTGTCAAATGTTTGATATTGGAGAGAATCTTCATTTCGAAAACTGGTTTTCAAACAAGTGCACTTAATTTCTACTGTATTTGATCGCAATCTTGATAACGTTTAAAACGCTAATCATGTGTGTAAAATGTTACTTAGTTTTCTGACATATTTTTTATTTCCATCTTGTGCATTTTTGATTGTTGAGCGGACACTACTATTCATACAATTAATTGAGTTTTTGATTAATTAATTGTCAATTGCCAAAATACAGGAAGATACTTAAAAGTAAAAGTTAAAACAAAGTGACAATATTTATGTTTTTCTTTAAAGTAAAGCGTTGTTTTTTTATTTCATTTAGAAGATAACAAATATGTTCATTTCAAAATCACGTTTTTGGACTTTTTACTATGTGTCAAGTAGCCAAAACAAACCCTGAATTTTAGAGATAATTCGAACGGGACAACCCCGAATAAATGATGCAATATCATGAAGATTTTGAGTATGCTTGGGTGGTTGAGATTGTAAGGGCGATGATGACTTAGCAATAAAGAACACAAATCGCCAAGTATGAAGTATAGAAAAATAAAAAAAAATAAATAAAATAAAAGCCCAGATTTCATCTGTCGAAAAAGTCCAATGACATTTATACGAGAAAACAAATAACACAATAGAGAAATGCAAAAAGACTAAAGTACTGAGGTTTCGTTTGAAATGTTAGTATTATACACAAATCACTTAGAAAACTGTGGCAAAAACGTACAAGGTCTCGTTCACATGCAGATGTATGTTTTCAGATTTTTCTTATCTGTCAGAAAATCTGATGTCCTAACCGTTGTATTCAGGTCAAAACCATTTATTATTCATGGCACTTCCCGAATATAAGTATGCAAGTACTAAACTGCAAACATATTATGGCAATATTGTAAGTCTGTTGTCGTAGAAAGTCTTGTTTGCATCATAAAGACAAAATGGATACAAAGGTCGCTTCTCTTTCTGAAATCTAAGTTGAAATGGTTAAAACAATAAGCAAATAAGCTAATACTGTTTTCTATCTTGTTTTTGCATTTCAATTATTTTGCATATTTTAGCTAATATTAACACGTCAAAAAAACGACATTCAAAGTTCTATGTTTTGATAGAGTGAGTATCTATTTCAGCACAAAATTGAGAGGAAAGCGGCCCCTATAATCAAATTTACTTTCTATGACAATTGGGTTGTCATATCGCCGCAATGTGTTTGTAGTTTAAAAATAATAAAGGCCTTTTATATATTACAGTGTATTCTCATATCGATATATTTTTGATATTTCGACTGTTACTTAATAACTCTTCTCTGTTTATTAGTTCTTTTTTTCTTCTACTTTCCTATAACTATCCCATTGAAATTTTCGAGAATTCTAGAATTCTTAATGGCTTCTATAGAACGCTATTTCAAGCTATGTCATGGTGTTGTTATTGTTCGTCAGTAAAACCTGAATTTATTCATTTCACCTTGACTCACATGAACTACAAAACCCCAAAACTTTAAGATTTTAGTTAACGTCATATACATATATACTATATGGTGTTACATTACAATATAATCTCATCTCTTGCATGTAAACGCCGATAATGTATAGCAACGATGTTACCCAAAAGCACTTTGTAAATAACCGCAGACAATGTAAATTTTGCCAACGGAATACATCATAAGTAATATTACATGTAAAAAATGATATAACCATGACTTAATAAAAACACGCAGCAGCCGCGTCATCATCATTTAAAACTGTTCCATTCCACCGTCCAGTCCATTCACATTCTTGTCAAGCGCGCAAAAACGCAATATTTAATCGAGAATGCAAAAAAGCAAGACAAAAAAATGAATATAAAATTTCGTTTTTGGAATTTAAGATTGTTGTTTAAATGTCTTTTGACGTCAAAAAGCTCAAAATGTATTTTGGTTTGCCAAAAAGTGATAAATTATCAGGAAAACATATTTGTTTTTTAAATGTAACGAATGTTATTTTTTTTTTGTATTCTTTTTTTTTGTTATTTTCCTCGATCATCTGCATAAACGAGTTCATTGTGCCACAAAACAACTACCATTTGCGTTAGCTAGGCCTTGACAACCGTCGATTAGTCTATTTGTTTGTTCCAATGTTCTCAAACCAATATGATGTCGGCCTTAAGCGTGGGAATCACATTTATCGTTATGACGATTTCTTAATGTTTTATATTAAAATCCAAGCTTTATACACGTTTTCTATTCATTTTAACTGCCGGAAATAATTGATTGTGAATGCTTGGTTAAGAAATCATTAAAAAGATACTATGTCTTACTTTAGGTAAATGAACTTTTATTTATTGCTTAAAGCACATAATGCAATAAATATAATATAACAATGTGAAAAAACTAATGAGTAATAAGCATTGATATTTAAAATCCTTGTGGATAAATAAGTAGAAGTCAACAACGAGATTAAAACGTGATCAATATGTTTATGCCAACGGCCACAAAACTTTTGTAAAAAATCAATCTCTAAAATAGCACAAGTAATTGCCTGCCAAAGATATTTTGTATGTAATTTTTCGATCTTCTTGATTTCAGTCAGGAAAAACTGTTAATTGGGATGAAATGACGAAACACGTTGAAATAACATACATTAACCCACATATATTAACATTTATTTGCCAAAAATTGGTCAAATATTTATATTTTATAACAAAATTTACCAGATTTATCTGACAAAGGTGACAAATACTTCATTTGTACTACATTTACATTATCGTCAAAATCTAGTGTTTTAACAAAATATCGAAAGGAGGATTGCAAATTGTATCACTAGGTTGACACACTCACGGTGTGTTTTCGGATTTCGTGTAAACATTTAAATAATATCAGAAAATATGTAGAAAGTGGTTAAGACAAAATCTTCTTAAGTGTTACATGATTGCAATAAGTTTATTTTTTTGAGAACTGCTATTTCGCATTAATTCGGGTATTTAAAATTACAATCAGATATACTGTTAAAAATCCGTTTTAAACCAGCTATATGATTCTTTATAATGTACGAGCAAAATCATGGGCATTTCGCAGACGTTATTGCGTCAATTTTTTTGACAATAAATCGCCAAATTGCCAAAATTGCGTCTCCACTTTTAGTCACCAAAAATGCGTCAATCAAATTGTTTCATATATCTGATATGAAAACTAGTTTGCTTTCGTTTTGCAGTGTTTCTACATACGTGACTTGCGTCACGACTGTTAAAACTGTGTGTGAGTGTGGTAGCGTGTTCATTTTAACTAAGTAGTGGTAGACTGACCGAGTATTATCACAGTAAACGATGAGTGACGATTGCCATCATAATGATGTGCATCCAACCACGTTAATAATAGATCATAAATTATGTAAACGGTTATAAATGACAACAGCTTCAGCTCCATAGTAACAAGAGGACGCAAGTTTATTGGGTGGTCTCTCTCAATTATTTACCAACTTTCATTAGGTTGGCGTGATAATAAACACGGATATCCGTTGCATACCAAAGCCATGTGTAACCAAATGTATATGAAACTCATATTCACATGTTGATAACTACCAAAGTCAACGGCTCCCTCCCTTGCTACGCAGCCCATATCGTGCGTTCGTTTTAAAAAATCAGGGTTTAACACTCATGACTTTACTTAACTCTTTATGCCAATTGACGTCACAACCGTGCCAGAAAACGAAAAAGTCGCAAGTTGGCTAAAAACGTTGACTGGATAATAATTACTTTTGTTAGCTATTTGTTAGTAGTTATGGTAGTGGTGGTGGTGGTCATATGTACGATGGACTGAAACTTAAGTGATCGTTTCAGCAAAACGAAATAATAAAAAAAATGAAACGTGTGAAGTGGGTTTAAGCAAATAAACGTGTAAATCGTGACCCGTTGAATTAGCGCGGTACTGGCGGCATTGTAATCATTGAACATGTTAAAATAGATTAGTGACAATTTGAAATGTTGTGTAAAACAGTTAATATTAAATATTTGTTATCTAAATGAGACGCTGCCGTGGAAAATGTAATGGATATTCTTTAAAAATAGTTTCCGCAGGAAGTGGCAAAGTATCGTTTTTAGTAAACACTGGGGGGAATGTGTAACAGCAATCTGTTATGTTAAATGAATTGTAAACAGCCTATGAATTATGTTTTGTTTCTGTTTCTACGACTAGGTGGGAATACTCGAAAATGTATCCGTACTTATTTTTATATCCAGAAATCAATGAGATTTTCTTACTTGTGTCTTATGTCTTGCCGATATCAGGTGTTTCGTGAATTCATTAGCCGCATGGATATCAGTGATTTTGGGGCATAATACGTATGTATATCGAAATGATTCACGGCATTCAAGTAATATTAATTCAATTTAAATAAATTACTGCTTCGTTTTCTAAACTTCAAAAATGTTCAAATATAGAATTTTCCAAAAATAGTAATTTTTTCAAACAAAAATGTGCTGCCTAAATATATATAATAAATATAAATATATATGTAAATATTAGTCGATTTTGCTGACAAACGTGTCTGATAATTGTATACAATGAAATATTGTAGTTCTAGCTGTCACTTTCATACGGTCTGTTATACAGTGATATAATATATACATATTTGTTAAGTACATACATATATACATATTTATCTTAAGCTCTTCGCTGTCAGAGTAAATGAAGAATATCTTTCAGATTTCTGATAGTAAATTAGAGAAAAGGTCTATGTATTTTAATAAATTTCATTACTCTTTGTTAGTAACATACCTGTAATAGAATTTATTAACGAATTTTTTTCTTTGAAATATTTTAAAATTATTTAATTGAAGCCTAGTATTCAATTTAAAAGAAGAATCGTAACGTAAAGTAGAATCATACAAACACACATTTCTTCCTGTAGTTAATGTAAGATGGGAGGAATGTTAGTGATTTTACTATACAAAAATGATATTCGAATATATGAATGGTCGGACAAACTGATAGATCTCATATTTGCAACAATTTTTCGTTAGATGTAAGTAAGTAAGCAGAGCAATTCATTTTAACATATGTGATTCTCCTCTTCTTATAAAGTATGGGAACTAGTGTGAGATATGCATCGCCATGGGATAGCGATGGTATAGGACCCTGTATCGTACTTAACATACAGATATACAAATGCACGCATTGCCATATACATAGGTTATGCGAATGAAATGAAATTCACTTAATTTTAATAAATATAAGTTTCGTAAATATGGCAGCCTGTAAAGAATCGAGACTTTCTTAAAGCATATCTGATTTTAAACTTAAATTGTATCTATTTTAATTCCGAAGTTAAATTTATATCAGTATATTAACCCCTATTTAACAAACCAAGACATTAAACGTCAAATCCAAATTATGCTAATAATCTAATATTTAATATGTATCTCGCTTTAGGAAACAAGTATATATATAGGTACATATTAATACATAATAAATTTCATCTAGGAATTATATTAACTCGTTATCAGTATTAAATATGTTATGGTGTTCACGTGATTATTCACAGATTACCTATTAAATTCGTTATTAATTTTCGAAATTAATTACAAAGTCTACAATCCACAAATCAATGCTGAGATTTTTTTTAAATCTCACACAATGGGGTTGACATACAAAAGGAATGGTCTGACAGATTTACTCCAGTTTGAGGAAATTGGCAAATATTTAATATGATAATTTAACTGAATTATCCATTATTAGGATTGACTTTGTCAGACCAATATATGCTATATGTATCTTTCCTATGATAAATGTCCAATATTATGCACACAATGTAGATATTAAACATTAAATGCACTTTTTTATTCTTTTAATTGACATAAAAAATAATGCGTGATTTGTTTAAGGTGGCGAATATAATGAATATAAATTCATCGTATTTCATTTTCGATCTACAAAATTCAATTTGTTATTAGTATTCAGGCTTTAAGTATAAAAATGTCACTACATCACATTTCATTTGAGAATTAGAAAATTCAATTTGGTTATTAGTATTCAACATGTTACGAACGTTTATCTGATAATCCGCAAATTAAGCATTAATCTGTTAATTAATTTCTGGAATTAAGCCCCAATATTATACTCCCCATAAAAAGGTGTTGGTGCTAAAATAAATCTCATTCAATGTATAATTAATTTTCTCTACTTAAGATTGACATTAAACGTCAAATCCTTATTTGTATGGCCATAAATGATACAAAAATAATGTGTGAGGCCACGTTAGGAGACAAACAAGCCCAGTTGAAATATATTGAATTTCATTTGGCGACAAGACCATTGAATTTGTTGTTAGAATTTAACATTTTATGACATTTACGTGATATCATCTGCATATTGAAATTAGTTTATTGTTTTTCTTAGATATCTGGTTATGAAAGTACGATTGGATTCTCCTCTCCTATCACTCAATGTCCGGTACATTTCAATATTGTTTACGTATTTTGTTCGCGTGTTTTGGCTACAAAATTTCTCAAGTGATTTACGTTTACAATAATTTTTTATGTGATGCTTTTCGTCTTCCTTTATTTGGAGCGTGCGCTGGGTACTCGGTACTTACCTCATTATTGCTGTTATTATTACTGCCGCTGCAACCGCCGCCGTTCCCACTCATTTGTTTCATTTTCTCATCAGTTTTATCGGCTCCGGCACCGCTTGGAGAGGAGGATGATTTCTGAGCTGTGTTGGCATTTGTGTCCAATGCGATTAGTTTCCATAATTGTTTCAAACTAATGTTATCGACACACGAGAACCTCAATTTGTCATGCGACCAACCCATGGCTGATGATTCGGCAGCTGTTGTTGTTGTCGTTGTAGCCGTTGGTTGTAATAGAGTTGAAGTCATACTTTGCGTTCAAGCGATCGTACTTCTATACAGAAGTTTGCTTATTTTTATGCTCGACGAAGCGTTTTTTTGGTTGTTCGTTTTTTGTTTTGTTTGCACAAATTTTGTTAAGTAAACTCCAGGGTTTTTTGGTTTAAGTACTTGCTTTTCGTCTTAGTGTTATATTTTTTAACTTGCTTTTGCTGATTTCACAGTTTTAACATATTTGCCCTGTTTCTTTTATGCCGTTTTTCTTTACTTAATGTATTTTTTTTACATTCATTCATTCATTCATTTAGAGTTGTGATAAATAACCGGTTCTATTTTCACGCAATTTATTTGTTTCATTGACTCGTAACCGCATTTAGCTGCAGTTATCTCAGATCTTTTTTGTTTTTCTTTGCAAATTTGTTATTTTATCTTATGGGTCTTCACTTCATGACTCGCGAAACTTGTTTTCTTTATGCAACACTTTGTATCTCACAAGAGATTTCGTTTTGTGTTAAAAAAAAAAAAGCTAAAACTTGATAACGTACGAAGGAAGAACGTGATGGCGTTTATTGATGATGTGAAGCTTTTGATTGTAGCCGTGCGACTAACTGGTTTCCGTTTATAACAGCGAGTTTTAGCTTCATCCAACTGAGTGCGCGTCATCTGAACTTCTCCGATTTGTACGTCCAAGTATACATTCGTCTGTATATATGATCGCATTGCGCTCCGATCGTTTGTTTACGAATGAGTCTATTGTATTCTCTGTGTAAACATTTGTGATTCGTTTCGCTGTTGGAACGTTGGGGAGCTATTAACACTACCATTCCTCACACTGAAATTGGTGGTAGACTCTCATTTCAAACGTCTCACTGGCTGCCGGAGAGAACATTTGTTTTAAGGTAGAGACTGACTGATTGCACATTGTTGTCTTCTCCATACGGGGCAGACTGTATGTTGTAAGTGGTGTCAATAGTGATGATGTAAGAAATTGTAGCGTTTAGTGACCAGAGCCCGACGGTTTTATTTGTCATAGACGCTAATAAGGGCTGATATTAGCTTTAAATGGAACTCCTGTTGTAGTTCCTGACTTTAAATGGAATTTCTATTGGAATTCCTGACTTCAAATGGAATTTCTATTGGAATTCCTATAGGAATTCCTGGCTTC
>JAHXMU010000163.1:250403-268962 GCA_019455685.1 Philornis downsi
TGGAGTTGAACAGCAAAAAAAACATCGGCTTATCTATTTGTTGGTTTTAAAAGTAAAGTTAAATAAAACACATATAAAGCTTTGATTTCGATGAAACTTTTATTTCAATATTATGCTTTATTTCATTATAATAACGAAATGATTGGTTGCAGCAGTGAATCCTTTTGAGGTAGTTTTCGACCACTTTTTCGCACATTTCCGGCTTTATCTCGGCGATAACTTGACGAATGTTGGTTTTCAAATGTTCCAACGTTTGGGGATTATTCGCGTAAACACTATTTTTGAAGTAGCCCCCAAAAAAAGTCTCGGCGTCAAATCACATGATGTTGGTGGCCAATTGACGAAAAGTGAAATTACGTTTTCTGGACACTTCTCATGCAATAAAGCCAAAACCGCTTGTGTTGTGTGACTCGTGGCACGTCTTGTTGAAAACACATATCATGTAGTTGATAATCTTCAATTGCAGGTCGGAAAAAGTCGGTTATCATACAGCCATAGCGCTTTGAATTGACGGTAATGGTTGGCCGGACTATCTGCCACACTTTCACTAACAGAAGCGATATTTTCGTCAGTGCGCCGTACATTGCGATGATGCACAACACTGATCACATCTGTAGCGCTTCCAGTCTCTTCAATTTTTTTTGTAATCTTGCCAATTCCTTGCAGAGTAGGTCGATTATGACGATTATAATCACTCCGTAATGCACGAAAAGTTCCCACGTTTGAATCACTAGTTTTGTAGTAAGTTTTGGCAATTTTTACGCCTTCTTCGGTTGTTAAACGATCTGTATTCACCTTTCACTAAATAAATAACACTTCAGATGACAGGTATTTAACAGCTGACAGCCTTGCCTGACCGATTTTGCAACCATTAAATGGAAAATACTGTTGGAATAAAAAAAAACAAGTACTCTTACATCCCTACATGAATGAGATGTAAAAGAGCTTTATGCACTCTATTTTTAGACTCATTCTATGGGTTCTATAATTTAACTACGATGTCGAATGTCAATTTGAGAAGTATTTACTAAACTTCTCGATTATTGATTCAACTACTCGAAGTGTTCGTCAGATCGGAGCTTGAACCGATGATTATATGCATGCTAGTCACGTATTTTAAGCGTCGTGCTACGCTTGATTACATGAATCTAGGAATATATGGACTAAAGTAGGTTGTGTGGAAGTTACTAGTGGGGGCATGATAATCCGGTCGATTTTCTGTAAATTTTACCAATCATTACAATGCAATACATTTGATAAAAGTATTATTTATTGCAGTCTACGAGTTAGGTTTTATATGTGGAAAATAAATTTTCTTTAAATCTGTCAATTTGTGTGGAAAGTGACGATGCTGTCCATTTTCATTTTCAGAATTACGTTTACCACATTTGACTGGTACGTTCCATACAAATGGGACGTAGTTATTTATTTGATTTTGCTCTACTAGTTTTATCAAACATTGTTAATTAACATAATCGAATGTGTGCCAGAAGGGAATGATTATATTATTTTTATTTTAAGATCAGAACTTACAACTGAACAAAGATTATGACTCTAAGAATATTTGAGTTAAATCGGTCATTTGTATGGGTGGTACCAGAAAAGACGGGGTATTACCGCATATTTTATGGGGGCGGTTCCAAAACTAACTAACTAACTAACCATGAAGACACAAAAAAGTTGGGAAAATTTGTCTTTATTTTTCAACATAATACACTTTTTCCAGCGATATTCAATACAGTTATAGTTTATAATAAAAACTGTTAAACTCCTTAAAATATGTATCAACCGCAGACTCAGACTCTTTATTGTTGGCAAATCTTTGACCACCGAAATCTAATTTTCAAATCTGGAAATAGGAAATAGTTCGAGGGAGCCAAATCTGGCGAATAAGGTGCGCGATGAAGCAATTCGTTCATTAATTTATTAATTATGGACATCGCAGTAGTGGCTGTGTGAATTGGAGCATTATCCTGATGAAATAGCACTTTCTTTTTTTTTTGTCAAATTCGGCCATTTTCCACAATCATCTCATTCGCCACCTAAACGCTGCAATAAATTAGCATAATATTCGCTGTTGATGGATTTTCCTTTCTGAAGATAATCAATAAAAATCCTTTACCTGTAGATGGAACCATCTTCACCTTCTTTGGACACGATTAACCTATTCCAATTCACTGCTTTGACTGTTCATTTGCCTTAGGTGTGAGGTGGTGGATCCATGTCTCATCCATGGTTATAAATCGACGCAAAAATTCGTTTTTATTGCGCTGAAACATCCCCAAACATTCTACTGAAGTATCTTTACGATGTTTTGGCTCTATTGTAAGCCTATCATTTCAGCTATCTCACGCACCTTCAGCCGACGACATCCAATACCGTTTTGTGGTTTTTCTTAACCGCGTCTGTCGTGGACACATCAATTGTCCGACTACAACAGTGTTCGTTTTGGTAGCTCGGCCTTGTTTAAACTCTGCTACCCAATATTTTACAGTTGAAAATGAAGAAGCAGATTGCCCCAGAATAGAATCTAGCTTGGCTTTAATATTGGTTGGATTGAGACTTTTCAAATGGAAGTAGCGAATTGCATAACGGTCACCAATTTGTTCCATGTTTACAAATTCACAACATCGTTTACTTTTGATGGCTCAAATAAAACTGCTAAGCAACGTGGCGCCTTGAAACTTAAAACATATGTTTTATAAGGTTGTCATTTGTCACTAAAATCATTTTTTCTTCAAGCTACAGACACCATCTATATGTCAGGTCGGCTAGCTGTGGGATCGCCTGTATATCTTGAGTGTAGAGTGCAACATCTCTTAGCCACTCTGTAGAAAAACACTCGCCTTCAAATGCATGCAAAAATATTGGAAATTGACTTGCTAAAGAAAAAAAGTCATCTTAATGATAAGAAAAACGTCTGCTCTGCGTTTACAATGATAATAATGAATCGTTAAACGCTAACAGGCGCCCCAATAATCAGCTTGTTATAACTCATCCCTAATCTAATTCACTAAAACGTGCCCTGATCGCTTTTAATGCAATGCCTAATCGTTCCACATAGTACGTATGCATGAATGTATGTAAATGCTTTAGAAATTCATTCAAAATGCTCGCGAATTCCATGGTGATTTTTTTACTTAATTTTTTTTTTTTTTGTTATTTTCCTCTCGAACCTCTTACGATAGATTGAAACATCAGCGTCTATTTGGTCGAACGACATCTCATGCCAGCGATCGAGCTAGTGACCTTTGGCTAGAGTATTGACTTTAGTTTGTAATGGAATTGCTATTGTCCGTCCGAACGTTCGAGAATTGCGAAGTCTACGCAATTTTCGGATAATTTGATGCTTTAAATAGCTTGAGCGGCGCACGCGTATCGGACATGTGCTGACGGTAGCAGCTGTTGCAGTTTCAAAATCGATCTAATTGTTATCGTTGTCGTTCTCGTTGCTGCTGCTCTCTGCGTCTGCTTCGTCGGACGTCTAGTAGTGCATCATCATCATCATCAATCGCCACTATGGCCGGGTAGTTTGTTCGCGTCATGTATTGGGTGATTACAAAACTTATGCAAATTATATACAGTCAGAATAAAATGAAAGAAAAACACACACAACTCAAGTAAGTTATTCAATTTAAATGTTGATATTCATCAGATCCATACGACGCTTTAGGCTCGTCCGTCCGTGTGGGCCCACCCATGCAGCCACACTTCCACATAGATCGATCAATCGATCCATCGATCGTTCGATGGCTTGAAAGAATGTATGTATATGCCTTGGTGAGGAACAACAACAACAGCAAGATATCGATCGATGGATCGATCATTATACTTCAACGCGAGCGTAGGCAGGGTACATCAACAACAACATCATTAATTATGCATTAATTCACACTTCTCGTGTCAAAATCCTTTAGTTTCTGTAACAAAACCATTTGCAATAAGTCGAGGTCAGTCAGTCAGTCATCAGCAACATCTGCATTATAATCAACGCCCCCACTGCCACCGTCACCGCCATCACCATCACCATCCCCATCATCATCGTCATCATCATCGGATGTTCCAATATCTCTGAACCATTCCATTTATAGAATACTCGTATGTTAGGATCATCAATGACGTTGTTCAATGCAATCGACCTTTAAAAAACGAAGATGCATAGATTTTGCAAGAGAACCATCAAGAAGGCATTTCATTAATATTCCTTATTGCAGAACCTTTTTGACTTTGGAATCTGCAGTTAAGTTTACAATCTACGAATTTGAATACTATGAAGTCATTACACCTCCTCTCGCCTAACATAGAGGTAAGGCAAATGCAACGAATGTTTATCCTATCAAGCGGAAACTATTATTGCTTACATTTTCACTAACTGCGAATCATTAAAACACAGCAAACGAATTTGGAGTTAATAATTGTGATTTGGTAAAGAAGATACAATCTTTGCTTTGAACTCATTAGGTCAATTTGGCGCAAATAAGATTTGCTATTTTCGTATTCGGTATTGTCAGCTATTTACATTTTTGACGGTGGAAGTCTTCCAAATATATCATCGTATCGTATAGACGAAATTTGTTTTGTTTACAATGATTTGCAAATTTCGTTGTAGACAAATAATCGAATTTACTCATGAAAATTCCGAGCAATGATTTCCTATCAATGGGAATGGAAAAATTCAAATTTTGGCTCTCTTACACTTTGTCAGTTGGGAGTAAACAGAACTCTGTGCAGAATTCCCCAAACAGTTAACGACTTCCCGCATTCGGGTCAGTATTCTCTGGTAATGCCATTGAATAATCCTCTGGTAATATGTAGAATGAGAAGGCAACTATTTTGACTAATACTCTGCGAAAAATAGACCGAGAAGTGATAAATGTAGAGGTGGGCGCTCGAAGTATTACCAATTTCACGTTGGTGTGACAACAACTAATAGCAACGCGTTTTGTATTTGACAAGCAATGTCGGTCGAGTGCTACCAACTTTACGCTGGTGTGACAATCAAACAACTAATAGCAATGCGCTCCGTATTTGACAAGTATTAGTCTATTATGTTGTTTACAAGCTTACAGAAGCATAGCATTTTACGACGCAGTTAAAAAAGCTATCCAAATGAAATTTAAATATAACAGTGATATTACTTTGTATTTGTCTGGAAGATCGCAATTAACCATTGTTAATGAGCTATGGCATCTACAAAATGGGCGCTCACTACTCATTTCATTGACCACCACTCATAATCAATGTCAATGGGGACTGTTATTTAAAGATGTTGACAAAGTTTTTTCACCCAGAACTGCGCCGAAGACGTATCTCTTTCAGCATCATTTGCTTCCAGCAAAATGGAGCAACTGCACACGTAGCTAGACAAATTAAGGCGAAGCTCCAACGGAAATTCCCAAACAATTTAATGTAATCCGCTGGAAGTCCAAGGTCACTTGACCTGATTGCACCAGACACTTTTTTATGGGCTAATGTCAAGCTAGAGGTGTACAAAACAAAACCAAGGAATTTAACTGAATTGAAACAGTCCGTTAAAAAAATAATTAAGGATATCCTGACTTCAGATCTTCAGGCCGCAAATAATAATTTTCTGTACAGGTGGAGGTCATTTACGGTCTATCATATTCAAAACCAATTAGTTATATAAAATAAAATTAAATTTTCCATACAATAAAAAACAAATAAATAAATGAAATGTATTGATTAAAAAAATTAATTTGAATTTCTTACTGTAGCACGATTGGAGCGCCACCCTGTATTAAATGTAATTTGATGAATGGGCGTTATGGACTCATTTTTAATATATGAAAAGAAATTTCCTTGTATCCTATGAATAAGATATAGCAGAGCTTCTCACATTCAATGAACTTATTTCTTCTTCTTAGGTGGTGACTGAAATAGACATATCTTATCTATTATACACCGTCCGTAGAAAATAATTCCAAACGCTTCGATCTTCTGCGCTTCTCTTCCAATTCGTCTTACCAAGTTTCGATAGTACTTCAAAAGCCTGGTCCTTCCAATGGAGTTTTGGTCGCCCTCTCTGCCCCGTCTATCGAGTTCGTTGTCGAAAACTTTCCGTGCCGGAGCATTTGGGTCCGCACAACCGCACAACATGCGACGCCGATACTCTTCGCTAACGATGATGGGTCCATATAGGTGAAGAGTGTCCCAACAAGAGCGCAAGATTTAAATGACTGATGCAGTAACTGAATCGTTTCTCTGGCTGTATGACATGTGGCGCTGTCTTGTTGAAACCACATGCTCTCCACGTTCATTTCTTCAATTCTAGGCACGAAAAAACTGTTTATCATTTCACGATACCGAACACCATTGATTGTTTGCGCTTGACATGCCTCATTTTTCATAAAAAAGGTCCAATGATTCCTCCAGCCCAAAATCCACACCACACAGTAGTGACACGTTGAGGATGCATTTGCTTCTCGTGAATCACTCGAGGATTTTCCTCACCCCAAATGCGACAATTCTGTCTGTTGACGAAGCCATCAAGATGGAAATCGGCCTCGTCACTGAAGATGATTTTATCGGCAAAATCAGCATTTTCATGTTGTCTCTCCAATACCCAATTAACGAACTCCCTTCGCTGTCCATGGTCAGCTGGCTTCAGTTCCTGAGTCAATTGAACTTTGCATGCATGAAGATGCCAATCTTTCGTCAAAATTCGCTGTATAACGGATTTGGAGACACCAATTTGCTGAGCTCCGTGTCGAATTGAGGTGGATGGGTTTTGAGCGACATCATCACGTACAGTTGCGACATTTTCGGTCGATCGACCTGTTGTTGTCTTTACATCACTAACAGACCCAGTTTTGGCAAATTTATCCATTAATCTCTTTACAGTTGACTCTTTTGGAGCATTATTGTGACCCCCAAATTGATCGCAATTTGCGAACTGTAGCCGCAAAACTTCAACCATTTTCGTAAAACAATTTCACAATGAGAATGCGTTGTTTATTCGTGTAGCGCTCCATTTTTACTAACCTCCTACCTTCTACTAGCAAACAATAACAATTGTTTAAATGTCAAACAATGACACTCCGAATGGTGCCAAATTTAAATCTTGCGTTTTTGTTGGCACACCCCTTATTTTCCGGAGTATTTTCCTCTCCAAAAATTGCCAGTACTGACTCATCCGCTTGCGTCAAACCCAGAATTCTGCGTCATATAACAAGACAGATAGAACCAACGTCTGGTACAGTGGGATTTTTTAACTTGCATGCATTCGATTAAAAGGACTTAACAGGATGTACAGTTTAACGACAATTTCGAACGTTGCTCGATTACTGGACCACTTAAAGTGCCCATCGAACTCACTGAGGTGACAGCCGCTCTAATAATGAGCTTGCTATAACGGGGGCGATGATCGAGTGTACTAGCCATTATAAAATTCAGTCCAATATTCAAGATAATCAACTTTATTTTATTTATTGATTGCACATTAAATATGGCAATTTTTGACATAAAAATAGTTTTAGAGGCGGTTCAAGTTTTCGCAATATTTCAATGTAAATCTTTAATTTTAGAAAAATCATTTTGAAAATGCATCGTTTATACAAATGACGATAATGACTCAGCTTATGATCATCAGAAAAAAAACTTCTTTTAAAATCATCGTATTTGTTGGACTGAATGAGTCAGACACAATTTTCGATTATTTTCATGAATTTTAAATTTTAGGTTTTTAACACAAAGTCATTTTTAAAATATTTTTGTAATTTTTCAGAAACGGTTAATCGAAGCAAAAAAAAAAAAGAACGATTAAACCGGATATTCGAAAATGACGCTTAAAAAAAAAACGGTATATGGTTTTGATTTGACGGTTTTCGTTTTCGGTTTTCAATGCTCTAATTAGCAGCATGGTTAATTTAGAAGCAGCGTAGGAAGAATTGTATCATATGAGCAGACCGGATGCGATTGCACGAACTCAATTTTCGCACATTCCAACGTATGGCAACTTCCTTAGCATTACCATATCAGAGCCGCTGTGCATTCATTGCCTAACATCCAATCACCAAGGTAGTGAGTGGGAATTGTGAAACCAGATGCCAATACTTTTCGCAACTATCCGCCCCCCTTTCAGTGCACAATCACATGAATACCATATGTTAGAAATCTTTTGCATTTTTTGTCGCCATCCATTCGTAATCCGCAATTACAAAACCATCGTGTCCATATGATAAGAAATTGTTCTATTTCCTTTTTAAAAGATATAAATGGCATAACAACAGACAGATGGGGAAATTAAAATGCAGCGGTGTCGTACATTAAAAAAAAAATTGGAAATAGTTCTACAAACTATTCATATGCAACAAATCGTCGTGCCATTTATATTGGAATTGATAGTTATTGTTGTTGGTGAATTGATTAGATTTATATTTAAAAATAATTACTTAATGACGTCAAGCCCGATTGAATTTCCAATGGCCACAGGGGTGTTTCTACGAATAATACGCGTGATTAATTTCATATTTGAAATTCCATAACACCAGACATTGCATGGAATGCAAATGATGACAAATTCCTGGAAAAAAAAAAAATACAGAAACAATCAAACCCTCAGAAAGAAAGAAAAAAACCGTATCGTATTGAATCACTGAGGGCAATGCCCCTGCCCACAAATTGCATACGGTTTAGAACGTCTTATGTATTATTAAGCAAATCAATAAATTATTAAATAATCAAGGTTATAAATAGTCATATGATCAAATAACCAACTGATCAAATAATTCTAATTGTTGGGATTACAGCCATTCTTATTAAGAGAATTCAAACATTTCAATCATCTGTCCTCTTTTTCTAATACATCGCAAAAACAAAATTATAAGTTCTTTATGGTTTAGAATGTTTTTGTGGATCATTAAGCAAATCAACAAATTATTAAATAATCAAACTTAAAAATAATCATATGAAAAAATAAACAACTGATCAAGTAATTCTAATTGTTGGGATTGCTGACGTTCTTATTACAAAAATTCAAACATTTCAACCAAACATAATAAGTTCTTTATGGTTCAGAATGTTTTTGTGGATCATTAAGCAAATCAACAAATTATTAAATAATCAAACTCATAAATAATATAAACTCATATAATATGAACAAACAACCAACAAATAACCAAATAATTCCAATTGTTGGGACAACAGACGTTCTTATTACATGGTGCATGGTGGATATTACATGGTGTAGAACCCAAGATTTGTTTTTCCATTTGTCTGGCTTTTGTCGACGAATTCAATGTCTCAAATGGTGCATAATGCTCAATTAATATTCTTTATTTGCCCCCTGAATTTCTAGAACGAATTCCAAATGCGTATCACCGCGATAATCCACATTGACATAAGCTTTTGATAACCTTAACCTTATTAAAAACTTCGAACACTTCAATCATCTGACCTCTTTTGCAATATATTGCAAAAAGGATATTTATAAGTTTTTTCGAAAGGAGTCTTTGTTGTCCACTTACACTTATCAGTGGATAAATTTCAGTCAGATGAATTCACTTATCTATTTATACATATATATTATTTATTTATTTATACCCTCATCCAAAGTCCCACGAATTGCTAGGAGGGGCGTGGTAAATCGATAGTTTCCTATAAAAAAAAAAAAAAAAATAATAATAATAAAATAAATAAATAAAAAAAAAATAAACAACAATGAAAGAAACAAAATTATAACTTATTGAGCATAGTTATTATAACTTACTGTGTTCCGGTTAGAAATTTTAGAGAAATAAACCTTAATGTTTGCAAATCGGTTCATTAATATGTAAATCACATCGAAAGGATGGCAATGCAGTCGCCTTTCAACCGCAGAAAACAGTTTACTATACGAAAGCGGTCCCAAAACTAGCCATCTTAGATGTATAGATGGTGTCAATAGTTTCAAAAAAAAAATTAATTTGGTGAAAAGTGGCAACTTTATAAAACATATATTTTAAATTTGAGGGCGCCACGTTGTTTAGTGGGACCAAAATGTATATGGGGGGTAGGTGTTGACAAATATTCTCCTGAAGGAATTAAATATGAGGGGGGAAAAACGAATACAATCAGTGGGAGGTATTGCTTGTGATGCAATATATGGGACATATTGCAACTCTGGCTTACAATGCCTGTTATATTTTTGTCTTAACTCTCTCCTCATTTAGCTTCAATAAAATAAAATCGTGTCCCTTATCGCGAAGATGATCTCAAGGAAAAATATTGAAATTCCCAAAGTGTTTGTTCCATCAGATACTTACCTGTTAATCTGATGGAACAAACACTTTAGGGATTTCAATATTTTTTCTTGAGGTCCTCTTCTGGGTAACGGACATGACTTTATTTCATTGAGGTTGGGAGAGAAGTTAGTTAAGACTAAAATGTAATAGGCATTGTAAGGCAGAGTTGTAGAGCAATGCGGCAGAAAGCTTCTGGCAAGAAATATTACAAGATAGAGACAAAAGATATACGATCATTATAAAGGGTGGCACATAAGTAACGTTAACGGCGACTATCTTGAATGCGGTCTTGTGCATCATTTGGTTTTAACTCGTGAACCAATTCCATCTTATATGGGAAAAGATGTAACATATGTAAAATTCTTTGCAAAGACCGCCTAGACATCTCTAACTGCTGAGAACGTCGCCTGGTGGAAGTTTCTGGGTTTTGCTTAATACTTGCTTGCGCTCGAGCAATGGTCACTTCATTTCGAACTGAACGAGGTCTTCCAGCACGTGGAAGATCACAGACAGCCGCTTGTTGCCCACAACGCTGAACTAATCGGTAAATTGTTGGAGCGCTAGGAGCATATCGAACATGAAAGAAATTTCGATATGATCTAAATAATCGAATGCTGACTTTCAAAGTAAAATTGAACAACTTTGGTTCTTTGTTCTGTGCTGAGCCTTTTCATCACAAATTTCCCAAGTATTATTTAGTTAATTCTGTAAAGAGACGAAAAAAAGAAATAAACAAAAAATATATTCACTGATCAAATCTTAATGTTACTTATGCGCCACCCTATATAAGAGAGCGACAAGATATATTATATTACAAGTCGATGGGTGTGAAATTAAGATTCCGGTTACAACTCGGACTTTTCTAGTTCGGCCGAAAACAACATTTTTATTTGAGCCATTAAAAGTAAACGATCTCAGTGAATTTCTAAACATGGAAAGAATTCGTCACCGTTATATTATTCAATACTTCCATATGAATGATCTCAGTCCAACCAATATAAAGACCGTGCTAGATTATACTCTGGGAGAGTCTGTTAATTCGTTTACGACTGTAAAATATAGAGTAGCAGAGTTTAAACGAAGCCGTACGAGCTGCCAAAACGAACACCGTAGTGGTCGACCAATCGAGGTGTCCACGCCAGACAAGGTTAAGAAAATTCACAAAATGGTAATGGATGATCGTCAGCTGACGGTGCGTGAGCTAGCTGAAATGATAGGCACTTCAAAAAGTGCTATACGTCATATATAGACCGAAGATTTGCAGATGAGCAAGCTGTGTGCAAAATGCCACGTTTGTTTTCAATAGAGCAACAACAGAGACGTAAAGATGTTTAAGTAGAGTGTTTGGTGGTGTTTCACCGCAATAAAGTCGAATTTTTGCGTCGATTTATAACCATAGATGAGACACGGGTCTACCACTTCACACCCAGAGACAAAGCAATAGTCAAAGTAGTGGACTGAATGGGAAAATCGTGTCCAAAGAAGGCAATGACGGTTCCTCCTTCTGGTAAGGGTCTGTTTTTTAGGATACGCGTGGGATTATTTTTACTGATTATCTGCCGAAAGGAGAAATCATTAACGGCGTTCATTATGTCAATTTATTGTAGCATTTAGGTGATGAAATTGTGGGAAAAAGGCGAATTTGGCACGGAAGAAAGTGTTTTTTCATCAAGACAATACTCCAGCTCACACATCCAGTATTCTGATGGCCATCACAATTGTAAGGTTTGGATCGACACGAACAGACTGCTGAATACTCTCCGTGTTTGCTACGATTCTCGTAGTCCGAATTTTCGTTTTTTTTCAGTGTTGTACCGGCTTTTTAAAAATTTTTACTCATTATTGAATGAGGGGAATGTTTGGGACAATCTCGACTATTGTAGGATCTTCTACGAGCTGAACTCAACATTTTTTTTTTTTTAAATTCCCGCCTTTGCACCCCTCGTCGCGTGTTTAATATCAAGCATATTTTCTAATTTATTCCTTCATGTTTAATAAAAAAAAAAAAAATAGTAAAAAAATTAAAACTGTGAAATTGCCAGTAAATTTCATCATCATGGTTCCTTTTAATCATATATAATTTATAATTAAGAAACAAAGATTTAAGAACTTTTTTTGAAATAAGGATAACTTGAATTTAAAGTTGATTGTGATATAAATGTGTTCTACAAATTTATTTCTATCCAGTACTTTAGAATTCTGAAATTGCCAGCAAAAATGTATCCTTATGATTCCCTTTAAACTTATATAATTTATAACTAATAAAAAAAAAAAAATATCAAAAAATAGGAATAAATTGAGCTCAAAGTAGATTTTGATAACAAATTGTATTCTACAAATTTATTCTGTCCACTTTTTTAAATTCTGAAATTTGTAGAAAAAGACATTCTCAAGTTTTCTGTAATCTCATATAATTTTTTATAATTAGTAAAAAAATATTAAAAAACAGTCTTCGAAATAGAAATAACTTGAATTCAGAGTTGATTGTGAGAACATATTTATCCACTTTTTTAAAATTCTGAATTTTATAGTAAAATGTATCCTTACGGTTTCTTTTAAACTTATATTATTTATAATTAATAAAAACTATATTAAAAAACAGTATCCGAAATAGGAATAAATTGAATTCAAAGATAATTGTTGGAATGAATTGTGTTCAGCAATGTATTTCTATTCATTATTTTAAAATTCAGAAATTTTTGGAAAAAATCCTTCATCATGGCCATGATTCCCTTTAAACTTAAATAATTTATAATTCGTAAACAAATATTAAAAAAAAACAGTCTTCGAAATAGGAAGAACTTGAATTCAAAATTGATTGTGAGAACATTTTTATCCACTTTTTTAAAATTCTGAATTTACTAGTAAAAATTTATCCTTATGGTTTCTTTTAAACTTATATTATTTATAATTAATAAAAACTATATTAAAAAGCTGTCAAAATAGGAATAAATTGATTTAAAGTTGATTGTTGGAATAAAATGTTTTCTACAATATATTTATATTCACTATTTTAAAATTCAGAAATTTTTTACAAAATTTATCGTCATGGTTCCCTTTAAAATTATATATTTTATAATTAATAAAAAATATTAAAAAAACAGTTTTCGAAATAGGAATAACCTGAATTCAAAGTTGATTGTGAGAACGTTTCTATCCAGTTTTTTGAATTCTGAAACTTTTGGAAAAAAACATCCTCAACTTTTTTGTATTCTTACATATTCTGTATTCCTATACATAATATATATATATATATATATATATATATATATTATAATCTTATATATCTTATAGGTATATATAATTAGTGAAAAAATATTAAAGAACTATCTCCGAAATAGGAAGAAAATTTTATTTTGAGAACATTTTTATTCACTTTTTAAATATTCTGCATTTCCTAGTAAAATTTATCCATACGATAAATTTATAATTAATAAAAAAATATTCAAAATTAGTCTCCGAAATAGGAAAGAATTGAATAGGAAGATGATTGTTAGAAAAAATTGTGTACTACAATGCACTTCTCATTCACTATTTTAAAATTGAAAATTTTTAGTGCAAAATTTATCGTCATGGTTCCCTTTTCTGTTAAACTAATATAATTTATAATCAATAAAAACTATATTTAAAAAAAAAAAAAAAACAGTCTCCAAAATAGGAATAAATTGAATTCAAAGATGATTGTTGGAATAAATTGTGTTCTGCAATGCTTTTCTATTCACTACTTTAAAATTCAGAATGTGTTTTGGCAAAATTCATTCTCATGGTTTTTTTTTAAACTTATATAATACACGATGTATTTAATATACAACGCATTTCTATTCACTATTTTAAAATTCAGAATTTTTTTTGACAAAACTCATTCTAATGGTTTTTTGCATTTAATAAAAAATATGTTAAAAACGGTTCCGAAATAGGAATAACATGAATTCAAAGTTGATTGTGAGAACAAATTGTATTCTATAAATTTATTTCAATTAACTATTTTAAATTCTGAATTTGCCGGCAAAATGCAAACTCATGGTCCCCTTTAAACTTCCATCAATTGCGACGTCATTCTGGCATTTGAAGCGATGCCATCTGTTGTTGATGGCACGTTTTTTTTTTTGCGACACAGAGTAGTGTCGCCACACAACGTGCCCAATTCATATCTATTGTTCTTAAGACCCTGTTTTGCCACCACCAATCATTTATCATTCCTTGTCAGATTTATTTGAATATTAAAGAATTTCATCATCCATCGTTTGACGGCTGCAAATGGATTGTAGGAATTGAACGCCGCCGCATTAGTCGTTGCAAAAGTTCACTCACTTTTCCTTGCGTTCGTTCTTTCGTTTGGTTTCATAAACAACCAACGAGCACCGGCGATTCATCGAATTGCATTAAATTTCAATTGAGAATTTTAAATTCAAAGTGAAACCAAAAGAGCAGAAATCGATTTCAAATATATAAATTCTGAGTCCAGCGTTTCGTTGGGGGATTTGTTCTTTTTCTACAATGAAGCACTAGCCTGAAGTTCATGGCAATTCAAAGGATTAGAACGCGGCGCCGTGTATAAGACTCCAAAATCACGCAAAGCCTCATGCACACCTACACACTCCGCCCTCCACGGCCATTCCATTGGAGCATATCGTCACATCAAGCCCCAACTCGTCACGTAAGTAATATTCGGTTGGACAGATGGTGGAGTTTAGAGATTATAGAACGAAGAGTTATATAAACATTTGCACTGCAAATTTATTGGCGGGGAGTGGGTTCTAAATCCAACGCATCGCAGCTCAGGGAAGATTGGATTTGATAGCTTCAACACAAAACAGCCATAACAATTTGTGAAACTATTCAGATGACGAAAACAGCCAACCAAGTACTGAGCACTGCAGTGAAAGTAAATGCTGATTTGCTTAAGAATTTGCATGAAAAATTAGTTTGTTGTTTATTGTTGTTACTTTCTTTATTTGTTATTTAAATTCTTTGCTAAATGCTTAGATATGTAAAATAAAATAGGGGCTTTACTGTGATTAGGAACAGGAAACGAAATTCGCAATTCATTACACTGTATATCGATTTATTTAAGTCGAAGTGAGTCAAATCTTTATGACGGACAGTAAGTAATTCAAATAATAATCAAGAATAATTTTCTTGTTAAATCGGTCAACGGTTTACCCGATTTCAACTGTAAATAATGAGGTATTAGGAAAATAAAATTAAACATCCATATAGAGTCCAACTCACGCCGTACTTATGCCGATTGGGTGCTACAGCAACAGGCTTTCAATGCTGATTTTTCAGGCAAAATTTTCTTCAGCGATCAAGCTAATTTCTCAATCGGTGGTTACATTAACAAGCAAAATTGTCGCATATGGGGCTCGGAGAACCCAGACGTGTTTGTAGAGAAGCCATTGCATCCGGAAAAAGTGACTGCTTAGTGCGCATTATGGTCTAGAGGTGCCATAGCGCCGTATTTTGTCGAAAATGGCGCTGGAGAAACCGTTACCTTCAATTCAGAGCGCAATGGTCGTATGATAACTGATTTTTTTTGTCCTGCAATTGAAGATTATGAACTCGATCATATGTGATTTCAACAAGACGGTGCCACGAGCTACACAACACGACCGATTTTGGCCTTATTGCATGAGAAGTTTTCAGAGAGCGAAATTTCACGTTTTGGTGACGTCAATTGGCCACCAAGATCATGCGATTTGACGCCGTTAGACTTCTTTTCGTGAGTCTACGTCAAAGATCGTGTTTACGCGGATAATACCCAAACAGTTAAAAACCAACATTCGTCAAGCTATCGTCGAGATACCATCCGAAATGCGCAAAAAAGTGGTCGAAAACTACATCAAAATGATCCAGTACTGCAACCAATTCAGAGGCGGTAATTTAAATGACATTGTATTTCGTACATAAGGCAAGGTCCAAGCATTGTACTAGAATAAACGTTTTATCGAAATCTTAGCTTTGGGAGGGCGTTCCCAAAACTAGTCGACCTAATAAAGAAGACACAAAAAGGTTGGACAAAATTTTCTTTATTTTTCAACATAATCTCCTTTTACGTCGATACACTTTTCCCAGCCATATTCAATAGCTTTTATACCCGGTTTATACTAAGAACTGTCAAACTCCTTAAGACAGCCATCAACCGCAGACCCCACCTCTTTATTGTTAGTAAATCTTTTGCCACAGAGTCATTTTTTTCAAGTTTGGAAAACGAATAAGGTGCGTGATGAAGCAATTCGAACATTAATTTATTAATGTTGGCCATCGCAATAATGGATGTGTGAGCTGGAGTATTATCTTGATGAAACAACACTTTTTTTACTCCAAATGCGCCCATTTTTCCATAATTTTATCACCTAATCACCGCTGCAGTAAATTAGCATAATGTATGCCGTTAATGGTTTTTCATTTCTGAAAATAATAAAAAAAAAATAATCATACGCGCATCCCAAAAAACAGACACCATAACTATGCCTGCAGACAGAACCATCCTCGCCTTCTTTAGACACGACGATTCTCCCATTCCAGTCCACTGCTTTGATGGTTCCTTTGTCTCAGGTCTGAAGTGGTGGACCCATGTCCATCCATGATTATAAATCGACGCAAAAATTCGGCATTTTTGCGGTGAAAGATCTTTTCGACTCTGTTTTTGCTCTGTTGAAAGCAAACGCGGCAGCCATCTTGCGCCCAGCTTTCTAATCTTCAAATCTTCGATCAATATACGATGTATAACACTTTTTAAATATCCTATCATTTCAGCTGGCTCACGCATTTTCAGCCGACGATCACGCATTTTCAGCCGACGACCGTGTCTGGCGTGCACACCTCACTTGGTCGACAACTATGTATTCGTTTTAACAGCCTATATGACCTCGTTTAAACTCTGCTGCCCAATATTTTACAGTCGTAAACGAAGGAACCAACTCACACAGAGTAGAATCTAGCTTGCTTATAATATTGGTTGAACTGAGACCTATCGAATGAAAATATTGAATAACATAATGATGATCAATTTTTTTTCATGTTTACAAATTCACTAAGATCGTTTACTTTTGATGGCCCAAATGAAAATACTAAACAACTGGCGCCTTGAAACTTAAACATATGTTTTATAAAGTTGCCACTTTTCAGCGAAATAATTTTTTTCAAACTACAGGTACCATCTACACTTCAGTTCGATTAGTCTTGGCAGTTCATATTTGGCAGTCGTGAAGTAAAGAAGTGGCAAATTTATTAAGTCACCATAGCTTCCAAAATCATATGCTAAAATCGCGTAAACGATCCATGTTTGTAAATGGCAAACCTTCCACTAATTAAATAACACTTCAGATGACTGGTAGTTAACAGTAGACAGCCTTGCCAGATCGGCGATGCTGAAATCGCGATTGAGTTACAAGGCTTACACAGCACAGAATTTTAGCTCGAAAATTTTCACTTAAATTCACTATTTTGGGATGATATTCTATTCCATTGCTGTAGTACTTTTTGGCAATCGAGAGGGCAAGCATATTAGCTTTCATTTACTCCTTAAGCAAGAAAATGCATCATTGCCTTCACTGGCTTTTTCTGTTAATGAAATTTAGCGGGAAAACTATTATCCACTTGGTTAGGCTGGGAATAAGCTCATATTGTTCTAGAGTGACAATTAAAACGCATTTTCAATCTCATCGAATACCTAGAGAATTAAGCCATTGAACTTTACAATTAACCGAAGGCCATAACACTGTTCATAGAATGATATAAATAGGCACATTTTAATTGCTAATCACTCTAAACTAATATTTCATATTGTTTAATATTCTAACTATTAATTGTAACAGTAGGTTAATAATAAGCAACATTAAGTCACTGTGAAATTCCGGTTAATCATGAAACAACCACGAATTAGACTAATTATTGCCGTTTTTAAAACCAAGGCTTGTGATCTTAATTGCAGAGTGTTTTGCTGACGACATTAACGTTTTCTTTTACTTCGCTTAATAAACAAACAACAACAACAAAATATTGTATTTTAATTAAGTTAACTAAGCAATAAATTAAGAAAAACGCAATGTTTGGCTTAAACTGGGTGCGATTTAAAGCTTTGGCGGATATGAAACACTTAACTGTGGCGGTGATACTTTAGAATTGTCTTAAGGCCAAAACAATCGAACGCCATCTTGTTGACGTAAATGATGAGTGACGGAAGCGGTTGAGTTATTATTACTAAGCATCGAATGATATTTAACTAAACTAGAAATTTAACCATTGTCGGGTAAGCGGATGTCTGCTTAAGTTGTTAAGATTAACTGAAAGACACTGATAGTATAATTAAATGT
>JAHXMU010000164.1:0-20824 GCA_019455685.1 Philornis downsi
TTTTTTTTTATATTTTCAAAGCAATTTTTCATTGGCAACAGTACCACAATGAAATGGAATATGCCCTACAACATTGAAAAGTTTGATTTTTTATTTCTGCAGAAACGAGGTGTTTATACTTATCTTTTATTACCAAACTTTATTTAAAATGATCTTAAAATGAATTTGCAAATGCTTCATGGAGTGTACCCAACATAACCAATTTGTATTTTTACTAATTGCACCTGTTGTGCATCTATTTTTATTATTGTTCGCAAGGAATAATGCAAAAAAGAAAGATGTTTCGGTACTGAACTGGCTGATAATGAACTTCACCCAGAGTAATGTTTTGTTAAAATCACAACATTTCTGCAGAGCAAACCTGAAACAATAAAATCTTTGGACTATTTTTGTAGTTTCAGAAACTCAACATTTAGTGAATGAATTATCTATCACAGCATTTTAATCGGTTAACGAAATCGATTATGGTGTATAAAAAAAAACATTTTAATTGTTGCAAATACTTTTAACCACCAAAGAGTTTAACAGGAAGAACCATTAATTTCCTTAAAAGATTTCGTTAAGAGATTTACCATTAATTAATAATCATTAATTATCCATTGACAGTGAGAATACTGAAAACTGCACCAGTACTTTTAGACATACAATTAGATGGTTTCAGTATTAATTAAGACGTTTCGTAAATATGTTGCCTTCGAATCTATCCTTAGTTATTGCTTCCATAGCAAAGTTCACAAACATGTGATGTTGCTGTGCATGTAGATAAAATATGACGAGGAATTAAATACTGCACATTGAGGGAAACTTGGAATTATAAATCAGGAACAAATGAATATTATTTAAGTTGTATTTTAGCTTAAAAATTTAAAACTTTCTCATTATTGATACGTAGACTACTGTAAGGAGTATCAATCTAGCCATCAAATACTTCACTATTGAAAAAACCTACATGCATTTTGATGTATTGACGTGTTAATTTATTGCACTCATTTAAAATTTTTGTGGATCACAACCTCTTTGGTTTAGTTTATGGTACTGCAGATGTAAACTTTATTAAACTTTATTAATTCGCCATAAACCGATATTTACGAAAACGCTACTTTTTGGAAACAAAATTCGTGATATGATATAAAGGGTGTCCAAACAAGAACGCAAGATTTAAATTTTGCGCCACTCGAAGTGTCATTGTTTGACATTTGAACAATTGTTACTGTTTGCTAGTAGAAGGTACGAGGTTAGTAAAAATGGAGCGCTACACGAATGAACAACGCATTCTCATTATGAAATTGTTTTACCAAAATGGTGAAAATTTTGCGGCTACAGTTCGCAAGTTGCGATCAAATTGGGGTCACAATAATACTCCAAAAGAGTCAACTGTAAAGAGATTAATGGATAAAATTGCCAAAACTGGGTCTGTTAGTGATGTAAAGACAACAACGCGCCTTCGACCAGGTCGGTCGACCGAAAATGTCGCAGCTGTACGTGATAATGTCGCTCAAACTCCATCCATCTCAATTCGACATCGAGCTCAGCAAATTGGTGTCTTCAAATCCAGTATGCAGCGAATTTTGACGAAAGAATTGCATCTTTATGCATACAAAGTTCAGTTGACTCAGGAACTGAAGCCAGCTGACCATGGACAGCGAAGGGAGTTCGTTAATTGGATTTCGGAGAGACATGAAAATGTTGATTTTGCCGATAAAATCTTCTTCAATAGGCAGATTTGTCGCATTTGGGGTGAGGAAAATTGTCGAGTGATTCACGAGAAGCAAATGCATCCTCAACGTGTCACTGTGTGGTATGGATTTTGAGCTGGAGGAATCATTGGACCTTTTTTTATGAAAATGGGGCATGTCAAGCGCAAACAGTCAATGGTGTTCGGCATTGTGAAATGATAACCAGTTTTTTTGCGCCTAGAATTGAAGAAATGAATGTGGAGGGCACGTGGTTTCAACAAGACGGCGCCACGTGTCATACAGCCAGAGAAACAATTCAATTGCTGCATCAGTCATTTCCCGGTCGTGTTATTTCGCGTTTTGGACACCAGAATTGGCCGCCTAGATCGTGCGATTCAACATTATTAGATTTTTTTCTTTCGGGTTTTTTGAAGTCGATGGTTTACGCGAATAAGTCGACGAAGACTCAAGTCTTAAAAGAGGAAATTGGACGCCGCGTTAATGAAATACCGCAGCATTTGTGCAAAACGGTCATTGAAAATTTCATTAAAAGATCGCGTGTGTGCCAGCAAAGCCGCGGTGGCCATCTGCCCGATGTGTTGTTCCATACATAAACTCATTCTATCTACTTTACGATATAATAAGTTTCACAATTTTTTTTAAATATCTGTGTTTTATTTAAATTGAAATCTTGCGTTCTTGTTGGGACACCCTTTTTAAATTTCTGCAATAGGAAATATTTAATTTTTTTTTTTTTTCAAATTAGTAAAATTAAACAACACATATTTTCCTTCTATTCCCATGTCACCCACTGTTCATGATACAATACTAAATATATCAATGGCCAGATTGCCATATTTATTTAACATTTAAAATGTTTCATCCATTACCATAAATCATTTGAATAATTTATGAGTTTATTTGTTGTCAAATTAAATTTAATTGTGAGTTGTATGAAAGGTGACAAAACAATTTTATTACATCATATAAATCTAGAAAGGAATTTAATTAATTTTCTTCCAGATTATGGACAAAGACAAACTACAAATATGAGTTAAACTAAATTAAACAAATATGAAAGGGAGAAAGAATTTTTAATACAAACGCATATTTAATATTGTACATTTATTTGGAAATTCCATAGTGATTTATGAACAGAATTCAGGACAAATAAGTCAAAGTCAATGAAGTTGAAAACATTGATGATGCTCTAATGGAAGTCTTGTTTGAGGTAGATAAAAGGAAACCATTATTTACAACATATAAGTCTTCATTGGTTTAACAAGCATCAGTCCTTAATTCACTTCCAGTGATAGTTTTACGAAATATTAAAAATAAAAATTTAAAATTTAAAATTTATTTAAAATTTAATTTAAAAATTTAATAAAAAAGAAAATAAGGAAGTTAAATAACGAAAATAAGGTTTTCTACGAGAAAATTTGTTGGTAAAATTTCGACAAATACCGCTGCAAAACAAAAAGTTCGAATCATCTGAAGGCCTGGTAAGTTGATAAGGCTATTGTAGCTTTTAGACTCCTCAGAAATTGTAAGCATTCAATTCAATTGTATGCATTACAATTCACATGCTGTCAAAACATAAAAACTGATGTATTGGATGAATGATTTAGATGAATTTTTTCTGCAAGGCTTTTACGAGAGATCAAACTGCCAAATTTTCAAACTGATTTAGAGCTTTTATTTAGTACTATTTGACATTTTGTCAAGAAAAAATTAGCCCAAGACATTGTCTAAAAATTATTCAGCTACATTATGAAAGTCTCACTTGTATGAGGAATGTGTTTCACACACTTAGATCAATTAATGCATAGTTTACATAATTGGTTCAAATTTGAAACTCAATTTTACTAATTGAATAATACGGCATTACGTGTGCTATGAGAATGTGTGAAATGTTTGAAAGATTTAGAGAAAATTAATTGATTAATAGAAAATTCTGCGTCTAACTCGGCCTAATAAAAAAAGTGATTCTTGACAAAGTTTTCTCACCACGTAAACATAAAAGCATTTGCATGCCATGCTAAGAGCGTATAATACTCCCTCCCTCTGCTGTGGTTTTAGGGGGTTTCTCCATTGTTTACTTTTATCTCACAAAAGAAATATTGAATTTAGAAATTCATGGTATTACTTAACATTTATTCGTAAGTAATTTAAAGAATAGAAATAGGTTTAGTCCATGGAATATCATATGAATATAGAATGTAATACAGAGTGATTTTTTAAGATTGAAATTTTTCAGGTTGCAGCACTGGTTGGCAATGGCGTCCAGACGTCATCTGTCAAAGTGAAAAGTGTACAGTGTACTCTGCCATTTCATCATGGAAAGACTATCAAACGAGTAACGATTGCAATTCGTTGAAATTTCTTATCAAAATTCATGCTCTGTGACAAATGTGCATCGTTTGATATGACCATTTCATGGTCGTCATAATCGACCTGCTGAATGAACAATTGTTGGACATAAAACCATTGACTCGTATGCGTACAGGGCGTACCGGAAAAAATATTGCAGCCGTAGCGACCAGTGTTAATGACGAACGTGAAATGTTAATTCGTCGCCGTTCTCAGCGATAACCACAAGGAAAATTTTACACGTCGATTTAGGTTTGGAAGCTTATAAAACTCAACTCACGCAAGAATTGAAGCCGAATGACCTATCACACCGTCTAATTTTTGGTGAATGGTGCTCAATAAAAATCCGCTGTTTTACTGCAAAATTGTGTTCAGAGATGAGGCTCATTTCTTGCTGAACGGATGCGTACATAAGCAAAACTGTCGCATCTGGAGTGATGAACAGCCACATGCCATACATGAGTTACCGATGCATCCCGAAAAAACGGCAGTCTGGTGCGGTTTATGGGCTGGTGCGATCATCGGTCCATTTTTCTTCAAACACGACCGTAGAAGAAACGTTACCGGCGAACGATATCGAGCCATGATACCGGATTTTTTTTTTTTTTGCCTCAATCAGGATGCTGCAACACCACACTGCTCGTAAAACAATGGATATGTTGAGGGATGAATTTGGTGAGCAGCTTATCTCTCGATTTGGCTCCCAAGATTTTGCGATTTAACGCCTCTTGATTATTTCTTGCAGGGTTATGTCAAGTCGTTAGTCCATGTAGACAAGCCGAACACTATTGAAGCCTTACAGGATAAAATAACACGCGTTATTCGTGGAATACAGACCGAAATGCTCGAAAAAGGGGACCTTCCGAATGGACATTTTGAGACGGAGCCACGGACAACATTTACAAGAAATTATCTTTAAAAATTAAATGGCAAAGACCAGTTTATCGATTTTAATAAAAAATTTGAATATATAATGCAAATTTGAATGTTTCATTCGATTTAAAGAAAAAAACTACGATTAAAAAATCACCCTATACATTCAAGTATATATTTGTAAGTTAAAGTTTTGAAAGTATAGATGTGTATTTAGCGCAAGGTCATACAATTGCGAAAGCTTGTTTATTAGACTGACGTGGTCGACTCTGTCAAAGGATTTTTCTAAATCTAGAAAGATTAAAATACAGGGTGGGCCATATGAGTGTTGGCGATTTAATTCTTCAATTCCTCGGTAACGCGCGGCGCGGGGTGGCGGGGGATATGTTGTCGCCATGGAGCAGTACACGGGAGTGCAGCGTGCATTTTGTGTCCGAGAGTATTACGAAAACAATAAATCAGTGATTACTGCACGACGTTTCTATCGGCATGAACACGGTTTACACGATTTAAGTTAAGTTCCAAGCGCCAGTGTGATACGAAAATGTATCAGAATGTTCGAAACAACCGCCCAGTTTCTGCAAGATCAGCCGACATTGTGGAGCGTGTTCGTGTTTCAGTTCAGCGAAATCCGCAACAGTCAACACGTAAGAGAAGTCAGTCTTTGGATGTCAAAAGAACAACTTTACGACGAATTTTGAAACGTGATTTGCATTTGAAGGCTTATAAGATTCAGATAGTCTAAGAATTAAAACCGGATGATGCCAATAACCGACTTAACTTTGTCAATTTGATGCTAGAGCGGTTCGACAATTTCAACAACGTGATTTTTAGTGATGAGACCAATTTTCACCTTAATGGCCATGTGAACAAGCAAAATTGTCGGTTCTGGTCCGAGACTAATCCCCGACGCTTGCATGAACGTCCACTTCACAGCCCTAAGCTTGTCGTGTGGGCTGGGATAACGTCAACCGGTATTATTGGACCATACTTTTTTGAGGACGAGAGAGGGCATGCGATGACGGTTAGAGCGAACAATTATTGCGACATGCTTTGCCAGCTTTGCAAGAACTTCAAGGCAATACCCCGAGGATGTGGTTTCAATAGGATGGGGCCACATGTCATACGACGAGGGTATCCATAGAGCTGCTGAAAAATGTTTTTCCTGGAAAACTCATTTCGAAAAGGGGGGATATTGAATGGCCCCCACGTAGCCCCGATCTCTCTCCATGCGATTATTTTCTACGGGGCTACCTCAAATCGGTAGTCCATGAGAATAATCCGACCAATTTACAGCAGGTGAAGAGGAACATTATTCAGGAAAGTAGCAAAATACCGAGAACAATTTTTCAACGAGTTTTCCGAAATTTGCGACTGTCAAGCAGCCGAGGGAAGCCATTTGGACAACATTATTTTTAAGTCTTAAAAATTCCCATGCTTCTACTTTTTAAAAATATAAATATATTTTTTTTATGTTTCGTAGTTTTTTTTTAATTGAATATTTAAACCACCAACATCCTTATGGCCCACCCTGTACTAACATTTTGGTCGTTAACATTGGCTCTGATAAATTCCATCAGACCCGTCAGCAGCATGGAAGTACGTCGTCTTCGCCTAAATCCCCAATACACATCATTAGACAGTTTATTTTCCTTGATGTATTGCGAAATTTGGTGCTTCAGAATGTATTCTACTACTTTGGAGAGCAGGGGCAATATTACTATCGGTCTTACCCTTTCAAAACCAAAAAGCAAAATTTATTTCTATATTTTACAAAAATTCGATGAATTTTTGAATACTGAATTTTCATTTTTGGTTTTTTAATTTCGTTTAGATAAAATACTATTTTAGAGCCCTGTTTTTCATCCTATACGAGATCATTTTATCTTATTTTTCTTGTATCTCTTTTACGTTTAATCATATCACAAACTGTTGTGTGTTATTCTATTGTATCGCTTATTGTTGTCCTGTATGCTAACTGGGTTTGTAAGTACTAAATTTTCTTCATCTTCACAAATCTAATGTGTATTGAATACTCCCATTACAACTGAGTTGACCCACAATAATTTCGCAATTTTTCCTCAAATTAAATACGATTCGTCGCCACTCATCAGAGCTTCATCACCAAGCTTACATACGTATTACACACTGAAATGTTGACAAAACTGAGATTCATTATTAAAACCAAGATGATGAGATGAGCTCACGCAAACAATATATTACGTGGCCCCATTACAAACGTATTCATTCGGTGATATCTATCGCATCGAAAAACTTGACTCCACATTGGAGTGAGATCGTGCCCAAAATATTTTCATTACCTCGGTGACAGGCGCGCAAGTATGACAATCTTCGAAACACAGCATTTCCTGTGGCTTGTGGTAATTTGAACTAAATTTGGAACTAAACAAACTAAGGCAAATGTATTCTGCGAATACCACGTAAATTACTCAAAACTAATATTATCTCTGTCAGATGTCAAATTATCATGTTTTCTTCATGGTAATGTAATTGTATGTTTTCAATTATGTGTGAAGCGAAACATTTTGTATTGAATTTGTTTGAGATTACAGTTCTAGGTATTTTGAATATAAGAAATAATTAATTGAATATGTTATGAGCTGCCATGTGGATGGTAAGTCTAATTTGTAACATTTAGGTAAGAATATAATATGTTTGGAAAGGTTTATACTAAGGTTTTTGTTTCAAATAAAGGGTGATATTTCAAACATAGTTTATTTTTTTTTAAATCGAATAAAACACTCAAATTTTTTTTATTGAAATCGATAAATTGGTGTTTGGTATTTAATTTTTAAAGATAATTTCATGTAAATATTTCCGCAGGTCCATCTCAAAATGTCCATTCGGAAGGTCCAACTTTTCGTCACTTTTTCAAGCATTTCGGCATTTCGACAAATATGAAAGGGGAAAGAATTTTCAACACAAATACGAATATATAATATTATATTTTGAAATTCCATTGTGATTTATGAACAGAACTTGGGACAAATAAATCAAAGTCAGTGAAGTTGAAAACATTGATGATTCTCTAATAGAAGTCTTGTTTGAGGTAGTTAAAAGGAAACCATTATTTACAACACATAAATCTTCATTGGTTTAACAAGCATCAGTCCTTAATTCACTTCCAGCGGTTGTTTTACGAAATACTAAAAAAAAAAAACAAAAATAACTTCCATCGAAATCGAAATCGGGTGTGATGATGAGAGACTTTTTCACTTTTTCGAGCGTCACTTTTTCCAGCATTTCGGCCTGTATTCCACGAATAACGCGTGTTATGTCATTCTGTAAGGTTTCCATAGTGCTCGGTTTGTCCACATAGACTAACGACTTGACGTAACTTCACAAGAAATAATCAAGAGGCATCAAATCGCAAGATCAAATCGAGAGATAAGCTGCTCACCAAATGCATCCCTCAACATATCCACTGTTTCACGAACAGTACGGCATGTTGCACCGTCCTGATGAAAACACATGTCAACCAAGTTTAACTCAGCCAATTGAGGCAAAAAAAAAAAATCGCATATCGTGGCTCGATATCGTTCGCCGTTGACGGTAACACTCCTTCCACGGTCGTCTTTGAAGAAAAATGGACCGATGATGACACCAGCCCATAAACCACACCAGACTGTCGTTTCTTCGGGATGCATCGGTAATTCATATATGGCATGTGGCTGTTCATCACTCCAGATGCGACAGTTTTGCTTGTTTACGTATCCGTTCAGCAAGAAATGAGCCTCATCTCTGAACACAATTTTTCGATAAAACAGCAGATTTTTATTAAGCTTTTGTAAGCACCATTCACCAAAAATTAGACGGTGTGATAGGTCATTCGGCTTCAATTCTTGCGTGAGTTGAGTTTTATAAGCTTCCAAACCTAAATCGACGTGTAAAATTTTCCTTGTGGTTATCGCTGAGAACGGCGACGAATTGACATTTCACGTTCGTCATTAACACTGGTCGCTACGGCTGCAATATTTTTTCCGGTACGCCCTGTACGCATACGAGTCAATGGTTTTATGTCCAACAAAGTAAATTTGGTGCAGAATTTGAGTGTTTTATTCGATTAAAAAAAAAAAAAACTATGATTAAAAAATCACTCTACATAACTACTAATTATTAGTCGTACGACAGTGGTGCCATAATTTCTTTTACAAATGGCTTTTGGTTGCATGGATTGTTTTTTGGGAATTCATTTCAAGTGTCTTTTCCCAAATACTGAAATCGATTAAATTATGTAAATTTTCCTTTTGATCCTTTTTTCCTTTTGATCTACACTATTTGTTTGTAATATTTTTGAACTAAAGGATCTCACCAGAAAGCTGTACTCAACAGAATTACATTTTTGTCTGTAAAAGAAATGAAAACGCCTACTGCTACTTAAAACTGAGAAGTTAAGTTCCAACTAATAATTCAAAATGCGAACTAATTGCAAATATATCATATTAAAGCATATCAAAAAATTACTTTAAGGTGAGAGCGATGTTTATTCCGACACAACAGGAAATTGCCTGCGATCCATAGAACACATTATAGATTATATATATTTATGGGTCTTCACTTGAAATATTTGATGATTTTTTGAAGCCTTCATAATTCGCAGAGTATCACAAAGTCTTTTCCAATTCCATTTTTAAATTACTCTGTTCACTTAAAGTTGTTCACCACTTCGTTCGTTAAGAGGATACATTAGAAATGGAACGTGACCTCTTGACAACTTTTAAATATAGCTTTGCACCTTTTCGCGTCTGGAGAGTTCTTTGTTTAAAATGTCCTAACAGCCTAATTTGCTCTTACAGGAAGTGAGTCCCTTTGTACCTTTCAATACTTATATGCGATGGTGATGGTGATGATGATGTTGAAAAGGGTCCATCAATATGATCCTTTTTGCGTGCATGTCTAAATGTACGCATGTAGTGGTTACTGTATGGCCTAAAGAGACCTTTCTTGATTAGCTTTTGTCTATTATTTATTAGATTTTTATTATTGACATTTTGTCATGCATTTTCAATGAGCTTCCATTTCGAAAACTGGCTACCAATTGAGCAGAGGGGTGCACAAGGAAAAGCAACAAAGGTAGTAAAAGTATTTGTATTTATTGGAGCACATAAAATTGTTCGAAATGTGTGTTTTATTATTTGAAGCGATAATAAATTGATGGTAACACAAAATGGTCCATACAATAAAATGATGCTGTGATAACTTAGGATATGTTAAATATTAATGTTGAGTCATTCTGAATGCAAACCATTAAAATATTCTATTGTTGAAATTAAACGTAATAAAATGTTGAAATGGCGAAATAAAATGAAAGGGATAGAAGAGAACGAGAAGAAAATATTGATGGATAAAACGTAAAAGGAAAAAAACTGAAAACAGAAACAGCTATAGATTACAGAGGGTTCCTTGTTCAGCTAAACAATAGCAGCTAAAAAAACTTTCAACACCATCACATCAAAAGCATTACTTTATGACCTTGCTGAAATTTTATGTGAAATTCAGTTGAATTTCAGTCATAGGCTTTGGAGACATGAATTAAAAACCATCGAATGAAAATTAACCCATTCTGCTGACTTTATTTATTTCTGCATATAATTTTAATATTAAATTCAGTAACAATTCATATAAAATGAAACTGGACATAATTTTTATTCTAATTAATGTACCCGAAACGTAACTATAAGCCAAAATTAATGATACTTAGATTGTATTTTCAATAAAGTAATTAAATAAAATTTTAAAATAGGTTTGAAAATGAAAAAATTTTTAGACAAAATTTAGAAAAAAATTATCTTGAAGCATTTTTAGCTTTTATGATTTGGCTATAGATCTCTTTGCACTAGGGAACGACAAATACTTCAGGTTTTAGTTAAGAAGCGAAACAAAATTATAGTTTATATATCGAATCTAAATTAATCTATTCAGCTGACTTAGTTTGTTTCAGTATATAATTTTAATATTAAGCAATAACAAATTAACAAATAACTAAAATTGTATCTAGTTTTAATGTCAATTCATATGATGTGAATCTACACATTGATTCTGATTAATATGCGCGAAACGTAATTTGTAGCTATTATTAATGAATTTTCAATAAAATAATTAAATAAAATTAAAAATTTTTATTCAAAGTTCAGAAAAAAATGAGCTTGAAACGTCTTTGGCTATAGATCTTTTTATGCTAAGGAACGATAAATACTCCAGGTTTCCGCTAAGAAACGAAACAAAACTATTTTTTATTCATTAACTCAAAATAAACCTATTCAGTTGACTTAATTTGTTTCAGTATATAATTTTAATATTAAATAAAACTATAGTTTATTTGTCATTTTCTGATGTGCTTTTTCTTGCTTTCAGATAAGAAAACTTTTCGAAACACGTTCGATTCTGATATAAAAGTCAAAAGTTCTTTCAACAAATTATGAAATCAAAATGATTCTGAAGTTTGTGATGGTTCTTGGTTAAAATTCGATATTACGACAACATAAATTCAATGTCATTTGAGGTAATGGTTTTGTATTGGCAAGATATTCTCAATAATGGCTAAAAAAGAAAAATATCTACAAGGTGTGATAAAAAAACGGGTTTTCCAAATTTCGTGAGTTACGTATGTTCGATTTTCGCATTTTTTTCTGTTATGTTGGTACACATGTCTGTTATATCGTTTATGTGGGGTTGTCGATATTTTGGATTGTCAGTTTGTTTTTGACAGACAGAAAACTTAGTCATGTTTTAGTGTGCTCTTCGATTTTTTACTATTCGAAAAAATGGATCAAAGAAACTGTATTAAGTTTTGTGTAAAAAATGAAATTAAATGTGCAGGGACATTTGAAATGTTGACTGTGGCGTTTGGCGAGTCTACTATGAGCAGAACACAAGTTCAATTGTGATATAACCGGTTTAAGGAAGGCCTAGAAGATGTCAATGACGATGTTCGTCCTGGTCGCTCGATCACGTCAAGTTCGGTTAAATGTGAAGGTTTTGCTCACTGTTTTCTTCCATTGCAAGGGTGTGGTGCATCATGAATTCTTGCCACAAGGTCGTACGGTTAATAAGGAATACTACCTTGAAGTTATGCGCCGTTTGCGAGAAGCAATTCGTCAGAAACGCACAGAATTGTGAAAAAAATAATCAATGATTTTGCACCGTGACAACGCACCAGCTGACACATCGATGTTTGTGTGTGAGCTTTCGGTCAAAAACAAAACCGCAATCATGCCTCAACCACCGTATTCGAGCTTCGCCCCCGCTGACTTTTTCCTCTTCCCAAAACTGAAGGCACCGATGAAAGGAAAGGAAAAATCGAAACAGGAGCTGTTGGCGATACCAAAAAGCGCGTTTTAGAATTGTTTTGAGTATTAGAAGAAACACTGGCATAAGTGTATTATATCTGAGGGGGACTACTTTAAAGGAAATAAAATAAAGGGTGCCCCAACAAGAACGCAGTTCAAAGTGTCATTGTTTGACATTTGAAGAATTGTTATTGTTTGCTAGTAGAAGGTACGAGGTTAGTAAAAATGGAGCGCTACACGAATGAACGACGCATTCTCATTGTGAAATTGTTTTACCAAAATGGTGATAGTTTTGCGGCTACAGTTCGCAACTTACGATCAATTTGGGATCCCAATAATGCCCCAAAAGGGTCAACTGTAAAGAGATTAATGGATAAATTTGCCAAAACTGGGTCTGTTAGTGATGTGAAGACAACAACGAGCCTTCGACCAGGTCGATCGACCGAAAATGTCGCAGTTGTAAGTGATGATGTCGCTTAAACTCCATCCACCTCAATTCGACACCGAACTCAGCAAATTGGTGTCTCCAAATCCATTATGCAGCGAATTTTGACGAATTTTGAGCGAATTTTGACACACATACAAAGTTTAATTGACTCAGGAACTGAAGACTGGGTATTGGAGAGACAACATGAAAATGCTGATTTTGCCGATAAAATCATCTTCAGTGACGAGGTCCATTTCCATCTTGATGGCTTCGTCAATAGGCAGAATTGTCATATTTGGGGTGAGAAAAATCCTCGAGTAATTCACGAGAAGCAAATGCATCCTCAACGTGTCACTGTGTGGCGTGAATTTTGGGCTGGAGGAATCGTTGGACCTTTTTTTTATGAAAATGAGGCATGTCAAACGCAAACAGTCAATGGTGTTCGGTATCGTGAAATGATAAGCAGTTTTTTCGTGCTTAGGATTGAAGAAATTAATGTGGAGGGCATGTGATTTCAACAAGACGGCGCCACATGTCATACAGCCAGAGAAACAATTTAATTGCTGCATCAGTCCTTTGAATCTTGCGTCCTTGTTGGGACACCCTTTAGAAATTGATGAATAAATAAAGATATATTTTTGTCATACGCAGTCTTCAGCCAGAATATAAGAACAATTTTTTTTTCAATATTGATTTTGTACCCGACTTTAAACCAGAAAAATTTTTCAGAAGTAGTATCAGCTCTTACCTACAATTTGATTAAATCAATGAATGAAACGAATATGTGTATGCATCTATGCATACTATGTCCTACGCTGGAAAGATATGAACCAAATTTTTTGTTTCCATCTAATGCGTCTGTCATTGCCCCATCGAATGTAAGGACCCCTGGATTATGTTAAGTGAAGCCCTAAAGCCAATTCTATTCGACATGATAAGATCTGTGAATTGAAAGCTAACAAAATATTTGCAGAATTCTCGATCGCACAAAAAACTGATCGTCATATTGTCAACTGACGAATATGACATAATCTTTGTCTTTAAGATGCTACTGCAGTCTTAACAAACATCTGTCCTGAGTTGGCATAATATCAAGTTATTTGCCCTGAAAGATATTAAAAACACTCGTTTGGGATGATGCATGAATAAAACGATAGAATGATTGACAATTTCAAAACTTCATTCCAACCTAAGCCTCTTTATTGAGTTTTCAGCAGACATGTGAACGGCCGAACGAAGATGATATGTATGATGTTGGAAGGTGTTTACGTGCACAGTTTTCCTTGCCCTGATAGTTTTAAGTTGTAATTTTTAAGTACAGCCTCACAATGGCTAAGAAAAGGTCTTACACTCCACCGTTCTAGTAATGTAATAAAGCGGTATTCTAACTCTCAGCTAGCAATATACCTCACAAACTACGTATTTGAGCGTTTAAAATCCCTGTTTGGTGAACTAATCTCCATTTTGTAAACCTCAGAAATAGATGGTAACACCTTGACAATAAATAAAAATCATTGGATTATAAATTCTTTAACCCCTCGTGTTTCTCATTCTCTTTCATATGAAATAAAAACTCCGTCCGATCAATCCCCCACGATAACAGAGGGAATATATAAAGTAAAAAGGAATCTATTTTTTTCAATATATGGCTTTAACAATCTCGCTATATAGAAGTGCGATTAAGTAAAGGGTAAAATTTCGTACTCAAAAACCTTCTTCGGAAGTTTTTTGGTTGCTCAACTCAATATTACTGCGAACACCAGCGAACAGAAAATGCGTCATACAGGGTGTCGCAATAGAACGTGCATATTTAAAAATAGATTACAAAATAAATACAAAAGGTACGGTTAAAATAAATTTAAGGCATTGTAGAGTAATAAATGGAGTTTATTTTTTAAAAATCTAAATGGTGACCCTCTCTACGACGGCACTCTTCTAACCGCAAACGAAAATTATTGAAAACTTTCTTCAGTAATACTGGTGTAATGGCTGCCATTTCACCACAGATATTCTCCTTGAGCTGAACGATGTTTCTTGGATTATTACTGTAGACTTTGTGTTTGAGGTATCCCCACAAAAAAAGTCAAGGGGCATCGAGTCTGGACTACGTGGGGCCCATGGGATATCACCTCTTTTCGAAATCAGTCTGCCAAGGAACATCTGCTTCACCACCGTCATGGAGTCATTTGATGTGTGACAGGTAGCTCCATCTTGTTGGAACCAAGTTCTGGAATTCATTAGCCAAAAATCCGTCCAACATATCAATATAGCGTTCCGTATTAAACGTGACGTTTTGGCCCCGCGCATTTTCGAAGAAAAAAGGACCAATTATTCCTCTGCCAGAGATTGCTGCCCATACTGTCACTTTAGGACTATGCAATGGTTTCTGGTGTTTGATTTTGAGATTTTCACTGTTCCAGTAACGACAATTTTGACGGTTTACGAACCCATTCATAAGGAAATGAGCCTCGTCAGAGAAAAGGATATTGTCAAAATTGGAAAATCGATTAAGCATTTCATTAGCAAATGCGAGCCTTGCTATGAAGTCAGACTCTTTCAATTCTTGTGTTAATTGCAGCTTATATGGATGGAGGTTAAAATCCAATGTTAAAATTCGTTGCAAACTTCGTCGCGATAATTGTAAGACAGACGATCTCTTGCGAGTCGACATTTGTGGATTTCCTCGTACTGACTCCATAACTCTCTCAACATTGTCTTCGGTCGTAGATGTTCTTGGGCGACCATTTGCTTGTGATTTGAATGTTGAACCGGTCTCTTCAAAACGCTTTACCCATATTTTAATTAAATTAGCACTCGGAGCTTCACTAATTCGCCGTAGTCCATATTCAGCACAATATAGTCGCCTAGTAGCAATATATGAACGAGAGTTCCCGTAAAATGCGAGCACGCAAAATGCGCGACGCTTCCCGTCGAAGTGATTCATAGCGACTAAAACTCTATGAGCCCGCCAACCCAACGATGTAGACGCCCCCCCGCCCGCGCTTTTTCTACCCCGCAAAAATAGATGATGCTATATGCACGTTCTATTTCGCCCTGTATTACAAAAATTTTGTTTGATAAAGGCGAAAATGCAAGCCACTTGACTGATAATGTGAATAAAGTTTATGATCCTGATATTGAACTGAACAATGGCTTGAAATTTTCATTTCGTCGATTCTGTTCGATATCACTCCGCTAATTGCAAATTGTCCAAAATATCGATAACATAATGAAAATCATCAAGTGCACCCATTAGGGATTAAATTTAAATCTATTTGAATTAGAATTAGATTGATAGGAGGTTTATTAGAGAGTTTAATTTGAGTAGGACAAACCGATTTAGAGGCTTTAATTGTTTATTCTTCTGTTGCGCATATAGGAATTGCATATAGCTCGACACCAAAAAAAAGCTCGATTTATGGGTGTCACACAAGTTAATGCCAAAAAAAAAACGTTATGGACCGAATTTCTATCTGCAAATTGCTACTAACTTGCAAAATAAATCGGTTTTGAAAGCAGATGTTAACTGGTGTTAAAAGTGGGCTGTTTACTACAGCGTCATGTAACAATGATGGTGAGCGAATGAGTGTGAGGCGGCCAAACAAGCATTGACCGTCCAGTAGTTTTTAGGGCGTATTTGGTGATATCGGCAGGGAATCATCTATTATGAAACCAAACTAGGATTGATGGCGAGAAAGCTTTTGCAGTGTATTTAATGATATTAGCAGAGAATCACCTACTATGAGACCAAACTGGGATTGAAGATCAGGAAGGTTTAACTGTTTGTTGGATGGGATTGTCAGGGAATGATCTACTATAAACTATTTTCCTACAGCTAAACTCTGCATTGGGAACTGCAATATCAGCAATTGGACCGTCTGAAGGGAGTAAATGATCAGAACCCTCTATCTTTAACCAATATTACAATAATTGTATTTCATCAGGGCAACTTCAGGCCACATACATCGATAGTGGTTTGCCAAAAGCTCAGAGAGTTTGGATGGAAGGTTTTCGTCCACGTTATAAGCTGGATTTGACAATTACCATCTGTTTCTGCCTATTGCGAATGATTATACAGATGAAAAAATCACTTCAAGTAAAGCTTATGAAAATTGACTGGCCCGGTCTTTTTACTCATTGAAAAGAGGCTAAACTCTGAATTCGAACCCGGCATATCAGCGAATGGGCTGTGCGAAGAAATCAATCGATCAGAACCGTCCATCTTTGACCAATATTACAGGAATTTTATTTCGTCAGCACAACTTTAGGGCACATACAAGTAAAACTTATGAAAATTAATTGCCTCGGTTTTTTTACTGGTAGGCAAGAAGCACAGTAAAATCATCCCCAAAAAGACAACAAGTTTTTCAACAAACGGGGCATTTCATATTAATCTGATAATGTTACATAAAGCCTTCAGTGCTATGCAAATGTAAGGTGATGTTCTAATCGTAATTTTTTTAAAAATCGAATAAAACACTCAAATTTGCCTCATATGTTATTATTTATTGGAATCGATAAATTGGTCTCTGCCATTTAATTTTTAAAGATAATTTCATATAAATGCTGTCCGCGGCTCCGTCTCAAAATGTCCGTTCGGAAGGTCCGAATTTTCGTCACTTTTTTGAGCATTTCGGCCTGTATTGCACGAATAATGCGTGTTAAGTTATCCTGTAAGGCTTCAATAGTGTTCTGCTTGTCCCCATAGACTAACGACTTGACATAACCCTATAAGAAATAACCAAGAGGCGTTAAATCGCAAGATCTTGGGGGCCAACCCATAGGGCCAAATCGGGAGATAAGCTACTCACCAAATTCATCCCTCAACATATCCATTGTTTCACGAGCAGTGTGGCATGTGGCACCTTTCTGATAAAACCACATGTCAACCGAGTTCAACTCAGCCAATTGGGGCAAAAAATATCGGGTATCATGGCTCGATATCGTTCGCTGTTGACGGTAACGTTTCTTCCGCTGTCGTCTTTGAAGAAAAATGGACCGATGACGCCACCAACCCATAAACCACATCAGACTGTCGTTTTTTCGGTACGCATCGGTAATTCATATATGGCATGTGGCTGTTCGTCACTCCAGATGCGACAGTTTTGCCTGTTTACGTATCCGTTCAGCAAGAAATGAGCCTCATCGCTGAACACAATTTTTCGATAAAATAGCGGATTTTCATTGAGCTTTTGTAAGGCCCATTCACCAATAATTAGACGTTGTGATGGTCAGTCGTCATTCCATGATGAAATGGCGGAGTTTGGACGCCATTACGAACCAGTGCTGCCAACCTGAAAAACTTAAATCTTGAAAAATCACCCTATACATATACAATGTATTTCTTTTTACCGCATTTTACCTTATCGGATAAGCATTTATTGCAAACAAAAACGAAAACTTTGTATGCCTCTTCGCTAATGTAAAGGGTGTACAAATAACTTGTCTTATTATCAGATTACATTAAATTACGAAGTAAATGCTTACCATTTGGCGAGCATGTAATGCGTCTTGCGAATATTTTGTACAGGCATGTGTGGCTGGCTCTTCAAACTGCGCGTGCAATAGTAATCTATAAATTGTGCTGTACTTTAATCTGAGCCTATATAATTGAAGTCCTTAAGCAATATCAGCCATCCTGCTGAAAATGTCAAATAAATTATATTAAATTTTGGGCAAACTCATAAATATTCTAAACACAAAAAATGATACAAGAGATAAATTGGCTTAAATTTTCAGCTGGCATTTGAGGGGCCGACTATTCGAATTTCTTATGCAATCACTTTCTATATTTGATGTTGTAATTTTATCGAATTTAAGCGACTGGACAATATTGCCGCTTCTGCTATTGCGAAATATCAAATAAATTATATTAAATTTTAGCGAAACTCATAAATATTCTGAACACAAAGAATACATAAATTCGCAAAAATGTTCAGCAAGCAGGCGAGGGGCCCACTATTCGAAATTCTTGTGCAATCATTTTCTATATTTGATGTTGCAGTTTAATCAAATGAAGTCACTGAACAATATTGCCGCTTCTGCTATTGCGAAATATTAAATAAATTATATTAAATTTTAGCGAAACTCATAAATATTCTGAACAAAAAGAACAGAAAAATTTGAAAAGATGTTCAGCAGGCAGGCGAGGCCCGCTGTTTGAAATTCTTGAGCAATTATTTTCTATATTTGACGTTGTATTTTCGTCAAATTTAAGTCACTGGACAATTTGGTCGCTTCTGTTAAATGCGAAATGTCCAATAAATTATATTAAATTTTACCGAAACTGAGGAATATTATTAACATAAAGATCGACGCCTTAATTGAATTTATGTGCCTAACGCTAACTATTCTTAGCTGTATGTTTGTACTCTACTATTTTTCGTCTCTGTGTTATATAAACAGCTGTCCTCTTTCTTTATTTACTTTAGCCAATGGCTTTTTGTGCGCTCTGCATTCTGTCAGCAATTTAAACAACAAACCCGAACCTACAACACATAACATGAAATGATATCGCTACACCTTAAATTGCTACTACGCATTCAGTAGTTTTCGTTGTCATTCACTACCTAAATACGCCATGGCGCTTTTTGTTTCCACCCTCGTCAGGAAAAGTCTTCTTAGGTTTCAACATGGACGTTATTAACGTTAGCCTGTCTCTTTGTCGTCCCGGTGACGATGTGGACGCTGTAGTTTAATGAAACTCAACCTTGTTTACAATTGGCCAATTTAAGGTTGATGTGGACGCAATATTGTTGTCTTAGCGAGCGGTTGAATCAGGTCAGTATGCTGAGATAAAGCCATATAAAATATGCAAATTAATATTACCTCATTACACACTGATATATTTGTTAGTCGTCGGGCATTTCAATGAAATAATGAAAATTTGCATTAAGAAATCTACAATTTAATTAAAAATGTCTACGGTTTCGCGTTCGTGATTGCCTTCAAGAACATTTGGTTGCTGTATTTTGCCAATTGTATGGAGGTTTTATATTCAAGTGGAACAACCGCTCGTGAAAGTTTGGTAAAGTATAATAAGACGCAGAGTTCTGTTGTCGAATGATGGAATTTTCTACAAATTATAATTTAAACAAATTAAAATTTGTGATTTTAAATCTAAATTTCCATTAAAAGGTGCTTTTGTAAAGATTTCTTTAATATCCGTGTTTTGCGTCAACCAAGTATTTGGTTGCTGTAGTTTGTCAATTGTATTGAGATTTTATATTCAAGTGGAACAACCGCTCGTAAAAGTTTGGTAAAGTATAATAAGAAGCAGAGTTCTATTGTCGAATGATGGAAATTTCTACAAATTATAACTTAGGCAAACTTACAGACGTGCATGAAGTGGTTGCAAATATGAAGATAAATAAAAGTTCGGGATATGATGGTATTTCCGCAACGTATATCAGAAAATGTTCTGCAGAGATAGTTCCGGCTTTGGCAGACATATTTAATAAAATGCTTTGCAGTTCTGAGTATCCAGATTCATTGAAAATTCACAAAGTGGTTCCAAAACCTAAAGAACTGAATGCAAATACTTTGGCTATGTACCGACCCATTTCAATTCTTTCTGCAATAGATAAAATTTTTAAAAAAATTCTGTTTGATAAACTACAATTTTATTTTGAGAGTAATAGCTTGCTGTACGATTATCAGTTTGGATTTCGAAAAGGCTGCAGTACAAAGGAAGCCGTATTAAACGTCCTGAAATGTGTCTACAAGGGCCTAGATGATGGGTTTTCCGGTGTGGCTGGAGTTTTCTTTGATTTTACGAAAGCTTTTGACCTGGTTGATCACAATATAATGTTGCAAAAATTATCCCACTACAGTATTCAAGGGCGAGAATTATTATTATCCAAAAGTTACTTTTCAAATCGTAAGCAGTTTGTTGAAATAAATGGATCAAAGAGTTTAATCAGTGATGTTATGTATGGAGTCCCACAGGGTAGTGGTTTAGGACCACTATTATTTTCTATCTATATTAATGACTAGCTGAAAAGCCCGATACTTCGTTATCGGTAGTTTTGCAGGATATCTTTCATGTATCGGGAAAGATAATATTCTCCAGACGGCTTCTGAACTGCTTATATATCGGCCAGTTTCATATGTTGCTATCTCATTCGCGGTAAAGCTATTATAGCAGCAGGAGACATTAATTGTAAAGC
>JAHXMU010000164.1:31972-68467 GCA_019455685.1 Philornis downsi
TAAACTTTTCCAGAATCCTTTGGGGATGAGAATAAATAATGTCCACTTGTAATACTTAATGTACGTGTATTCGTTGTTAGGTGATTGCATGTGGTACGTCTATATACTCGTATATGTACTCATACACTCTCATATGCATGAAATTCGCCATTGTGGGAAAGTTGTGAAAGTTCTTGAATACAAACTTTCATCAAAAATCTTCTTGTTTAATGAATATCTTAATATGTAGAGCACTACAACAAGTGGATGTTGTATTACAAAGTTTTTTTTTTATAATTTTTTCAAAGTTTTTAACTTTGAAATCTTTAGTTTGCAGATTTTCTACTGTAATAACTAAAGGATGATTATGCAAAATTATAATAAGTTGCAAAGGATCTCTGCATGTATAGGTATATGTATACAAGTATGTGCAAAAAAAGAGTGGCGTTAAAAGTTAGCTCATAACTAAGGGTAGTGCAATTTTTATTATTAATTTAACTTTGATTATTTACCACATTCAACAGATTGTTAATAAAAGTGTACTCGTTAATGACAGTACATTTTCCGAACCCCTTTGAAAAGGGGGGAAAAAGTGTTTTTACTACGTCATGTTTGTTTCCTTCCCATAGATTTTCAATGTTCGCTAGCGTAGCTTTATGGAAACAAATTTCAGCGAAACCGTCTTTGGAAATTAAACTTGTTTGGCAATAATCCGAAAACCATAAGATAAAGAAACCATTTTCAAGTTTATTTCGTCCATACAATATACGAGCGCGGTCCTAAAACTAGCCGACATAACAAAAAGACGCAAAAAAAAATCGGGAAACATTTCCTATATTTTCCAACATAACCTTCTCTTAGCTCGATACACTTTCTCAATCCATATTCAATTGCTTTTATACCCTGTTTATAAAGGGTGTGCCAACAAGCACGCAAGATTTAAATTTTAAATAAAACACAGATATTTAAAAAATAAATCGTGAAACTTTATTATATCGTAAAGTAGACAAAATGAGCTTATGTATGGAACAACACGTCGGGCAGATGGCCGCCGCAGCTTTGCTGGCACACAGGCGATCTTTTAATGAAATTTTCAATGAAAGTTTTGCATAAATGCTGCGGTATTTCATTAATGCAGCGTTCAATTTCCTCTTTTAAGACTTGAGTCGTCGTCGGCTTATTCGCGTAAACCATCGACTTCAAAAGCCCCAATGAAAAAAGTCTAATGGTGTTAAATCGCACGATCTAGGCGGCCAACTCTGGTCTCCAAAACGCGAGATAACACGACCGGGAAATGACTGATGCAGCAATTGAATTGTTTCTCTGGCTGTATGACATGTGGCGTCGTCTTGTTGAAACCACATGCCCTCTACATTAATTTCATCAATTCTAAGCACGAAAAAACTGGTTATCATTTCACGATACCGAACACCATTGACTGTTTGCGCTTAGCAGGACTCATTTTCATAAAAAAAGGGTCCAATGATTTCTCCAGCCCAAAATCCACACCACACAGTGACACATTGAGGAAGCATTTGCTTCTCGTGAATCACTCGAGGATTTTCCTCACCCCAAATGCGACAATTCTGCCTATTGACGAAGCCATCAAGATGGAAATGGGCCTCGTCACTGAAGATGATTTTATCGGCAAAATCAGCATTTTCATGTTGTCTCTCCAATATCCAATTAACGAACTCCCTTCGCTGTCTATGGTCAGCTGGCTTCAGTTCCTGAGTCAATTGAAATTTGTATGCATGAAGATGCAAATCTTTCGTCAAAATTCGCTGCATAGTGGATTTGGAGACACCAATTTGCTGAGCTCTCGGTGTCGAATTGTGGTGGATGGAGTTCAAGCGACATCATCACGTACAGCTGCGAAATTTTCTGTCGATCGACCTGGTCGAAGGCGCGTTGTTGTCTTTACATCACTAACAGGCTCAGTTTCGGCAAATTTATCCATTAATTTCTTTACAGTTGACGCGGGAACAAGAAACGAGAGGCAGCGAGTAGACAAAGCTGCTCCAATGCGAGATATTTGGATAATGTTAAAACGCCAATCTCGCAAAATATTATGTGCCTACAGAAAATTTAACAATCGACGAACAATTGTATCCGTACCGCGGCAGAACAAAATTTACCCAGTATATTCCATCGAAGCCTGCGAAATACGGGATCAAGGTATGGTGGATATGCGATGCTAAAAATTCATATCCTCTTCATGGCCAAATATATACTGGCAGACAAGACAGTGGTCGCGAAATCGGTGTAGGCGAAAGAGTAGTCAAAGATTTGGTTGGGCCATACCACAATAGGGGACGTAATATCACCATGGATAATTTTTTTACGACGCTGCCACAGGCGAAGCAGCTGATGTCCGTCAAACTTAGCATTGTTGGAACACTGCGGCGAAACAAAGCCTATATTCCAACAGAAATTAAAGACGATAACAGTTGGACCGTTGGGACAAGCAAATTTGGTTTCCACGAGAAGGTGACTATGGTTTCATACAAACAGAGGAAAACAAATTTCGTAATATTGTTGTCGACTATGCATGATGATGCAACTGTAGAAGAAAACGTCAAACCAGAAATCATCAATTTTTATAACAAAACGAAAGATGGTGCGGATGTTATGGACCAGACGCTTCGGGAGTATACCATACAGAGATACACAAAAAGGTGGCCTTTGTCGTTTTTGTATAATATGATCGGTGTTAGTGCTTTCGCGGCGTACACTATATTTTATAATAATAACAGAACTGTTCCATATCAAACAATACGGAGAAAACGTTTTTTGCGTAAACTTGCTGGAGATTTGTGTGCGCCAATAATAGAAGAAAGAGTAGCCAATCGCCAAGTAACACGCCATTTTTCTACCAAATCAGCAATTGAGAGCTTTTTGGGAAGACTAGTGGAGACGGTAACCTATACCGAGCAACCATCTGCTTCTACGGCTGCTTCTACTAATAGCAGGAAGCCAATAACAGGATGCTGCTATTTGTGCGCTTCTTTGCCAGACAACAGGAGAAGAAAGACGACAAAAGTCTGTAACGTTTGCAAGAAACCAGTTTGCGATCGACATACTCAAACAATATCAAAATGTTTTCCATGTTTCAACAATGACTCAACATAAGACATCAAATATTAGAAATAAGTTAAAATGGATAAAATATAAATAATTTAACTAAAAAACAATTACAGTTCATTTTCTACACATCAATAAATATTTTATAACAAAATAAAAATAAAACAAACGTTTTTTCTTTGAAATATAAGGTAATTTGCACTAAGGTACCCCGGTACCGTGGTCATGGACCCCTGTATGCAGAAACATTAAGCTCATTTTTTAGTTAATGTATTTAACCAAATTTGATAAACTTTTGTCTAGTCTCTAAGTTTAGCCGAAATCTCTGATGATCCGGAGTTTCATGTTGATATCTTCAATAATAAAGGAACAGCAGCACTTTAAATTTCAAAAAAGTACCCGGGCACCCGGTTATGGACCGTAGGGTTAAACGTAATTGCGCCAATATAAATGATAGATTTGTTGGATGTTGCGTGCCACCTGGAACGACCAATTCGACACATTGCCCCTAATGAAACTAAACTTGAAATTAATGCCCTTAACAATAACAAGTCAACAGGGTTCGACAAAATTGATGCTAAGGCGATTAAATCGTTACCTGTTAAGGGAATAGTGTTTCTCACGTTGATATTTAATTCTATTTTGCGACTTCAATATTGCCCTTCGCAATGGAAATGTGCCGAAATAATCATGGTTGCTAAACCGATGAAACCTGAAACTATTGTATCGTCCTATAGACCAATAAACTGGCTGACTATCTTTTCTAAAATATATGAAAAACTTCTGCTAAAACGATTATTGACACTGCTCCAAGACAAATGTATTATTCCTGACCACTAAATTGGCTTTCGTCATAAACATGGAACACCGGAACAATGTCATCGCATTGTAAAGGCAACAAGAGATTCTTTGGAAAATAAAATGTATTATTCTGCTGCATGTTTAGACATACAATAGGCCTTTGACAAATTCTGACACAGTGGGCTTCTTTACAAATTACATTTTTCTATACATTTTTTTTAGTCTTATTTAAATAAAAGATGTTTCTACATAAAGGTCAACAATGATGTATCGAATATCTATCAAATTGATGCAGATATCCGACAAGGAAGCGTAGTGGGACCTGTCCTGCAAACTATTTTTACATACAGGGTGGCGCAATAGAACGTGCATATTTAAAAAATAGATTAAAAAATAAATAGAAAAGGTATGGTCAAAATAAATCTAAGGCATTGTAGAGTAATAAATGGAGTTTATTTTTTAAAAATAACATAATCTAAATGCTGACCCTCTCTACGACGGCACTCCTCTAACCGCAAACGAAAATTATTGAAAACTTTCTTCAGTAATACTCTTTTCGAAATCAGAATGCCAGGGAACATCTGCTTCACCACCGCCATGGAGTCATTTAATGTGACAGGTAGCTCCATCTTGTTGGAACCAAGTTCTGGAATTCACTATTTTTGAACTTTCAATTTCTGGAGCCAAACATCCGTCCAACATCTCAACATAGCGTTCCGTATTAACCGTGACGTTTTGACCCCTCGCATTTTCGAAGAAAAAAGGACCAATTATTCCTGTGCCAGAGATTGCAGCCCATACTGTCACTTTAGGACTATGCAATGGATTCTGGTGTTTGATTTTGGGATTTTCACTGTTCCAGTAACGACAATTTTAACGGTTTACGAAACCATTCATAAGGAAATGAGCCTCGTCAGAGAAAAGGATATTGTCAAAATTGGAAAATCGATTAAGCATTTCATTAGCAAATGCGAGCGTTGCTATGAACTCAGACTCTTTCAATTCTTGTGTTAATTGCAGCTTATATGGATGCAGTTCAAAATCCAATGTTAAAATTCGTTGCAAACTTCGTCGCGATAATTGTAAGACAGACGATCTCTTGCGAGTCGACATTTGTGGATTTCCTCGTACCGGCTCCATAACTCTCTCAACATTGTCTTCGGTCCTAGATGTTCTTGGGCGACCACTTGCTTGTGGTTTAAATGTTGAACCGGTCTCTTCAAAACGCTTTACCCATATTTTAATTAAATTAGCACTCGGAGCTTCACTAATTCGCCGTAGTCCATATTCAGCACAATATAGTCGCCTAGTAGCAATATATGAACGAGAGTTCTCGTAAAATGCGCGCACGCAAAATGCGCGACGCTTCCCGTCGAAGTGATTCATAGCAACTAAAACTCCATGAGCCCGCCAACCCAACGATGTAGGCGCCCCCCGCCCGCGCCTTTTCTACTCCGCAAAAAAAGATGATGCAATATGCACGTTCTATTGGGCCACCCTGTATGATATACCCACTAGAGAAGACATCACTGTTGCAACATATGCCGATGATACCGCTTTCTTATGCTCGCGTCCCTCTTCATCTCAAGCTTCAAAAATATTGCAACTGCAGCTCGACAATCTACAGCAACGGCTAACAAAGTGGAATATCATTTCATTTACCTTACGGAGGGAAAATTGTTCGCCAGTGCTCTTGAATGGCAATGTTATTCCTAGCAAAGACTGTAAAATATCATGGACTTCACTTGGACCGGCGTCTTACGTGGAAATCTCACATATTTGCAAAGAGAAAATAACTAGACAATAAAATCAAACGATTGTATTGGCTGCTAGTGCCGAGATCAAAACTGTCCCTGCAAAATAAAGTGTTGCTTCTCAAAACTATTATCAAACCTATTTGGAATTACAGTATTGAGCTTTGGGGAAGGGCCAGCAATTCTAATATCGAAATACTCAAAGATTCCAATCAAAATCACTGCGACTTTTAACAAATGCGCCCTTTTACGTTTGCAAACAGGGACCTTAAAATACCCTTTGTTAAATAAGAAAAAAAATTAGTTCCAATTATTTGGAAATACTAAGTAATCAGTCAAACATTTTGGCAATCACACTGTTGAGATGAGACTGGTGAAGTTAGAAGACTCAAAAGAAAACATGTGTTAGATGTTCCATTTATATAGCATTGCAATTGTACTAACATAAAATCAAATTAATTATAAATATATTTAATTAAATTTTGCTTATTTATGTACGAGATGTTTCATCAAACTTATGTACCTATATATGAATAAGTATGTTATATTGCTGGTTTTAATGAAAATCAACACATCATGTCATTATTCAAGATGATGAAATTTGCTTATTATTGTTAAAATAGACTGCAGATAAAGAAAGGAAAACAAAACTTTTATTTCAAAAAATCTGGAATAGCGTGTAGCCAAAGACACAAAACAAAACTCAAAAAATAACTCCGTAGCAAAGACCAAGATTTTGAAGTACAATCGAAACTTGGTGTGATGAATTGAAAGAGAAGCGCATAAGATCGAAGTGCTTGAAATTATTTTCTACGGGCGGCGAACAATAGATAAGGATGTCTATTCCAGTCTCCACCCAAGAATAAGAACTTCTTTATTAGAATAGATATAAGAAAACTTATAAAATAAATAAAATCGAAATTAAATTTAAACAAAAAGAGAACAATAAAACAAAAAATTTAAAAAAATAGAAAATAACTACAAAATTAAAAAAAAAAAAAAATAAAGACTTTCAGTAGATATAAGAAAACTTAAAAATTTGTTATATTTCTGGACACTGCAATAAAAATCAAAAGAAACAAATTTTATACATAACTTTCATTGTAACCAGTACATAAATTTCAGTCCGGTAAACTGACTTACATATACAGTATCGGACAAAACTAAAGCACGGAATGCTTTTTACGAATGCCGTTAAACAGCCTTTCAACATTCGTTTAGATAATTGATCTTTTTTTATTCAACATTCTAACTTATTAATTTATATTTTAAAATAAAACAAAAACAACATGAATTTTTCATTAAAAATAATCAAAATTTAAGAAAAAAGGTAAAACTCAATGTTTTTAGGCGACAAAACTAAAGCACGTAGCCAATACTACATAACTGAGGACTAGAAAAAACTCAGTATTTTGGGGAATATCCATTATTTTGTAAAACTTCGGCACATCTTCGATGCATGGAGTTAATTAAATTATTTTATTACGTCTGTAGAAATTTTATTCCAGGTATTTTCCACATTTTTATGGAGCTCATCCAAATTTTTGCATCTATCGCGGTCTATATTTCGATCTACAATTTCCCGTTGTCATGTTGGTACCTAAACTTAATTGGCATCTCCTCATCTGCATGTGGAAGCATTACATTTTGGAGAATGTCTCTATAAACGAATCGATCCATTATTCCACTTATTCTACGAATTGGACCAATGCCATGGCCTGAGAAACAGCCCCAGACCAAAACGCTGCCCCCTCCGTGTTTCACTGTCCCTTTTGTATATTGTGACTTAAGACGCTGTCCTCTGGGTCACCGAACTAGCCTAAATCTATCGGAACCGTTCATATTCAATTTGGATTCGTCGGAGAATAGTACGGTTGTCCATTGTGTAGTGGTCCAATTAATATATTTCTGCGCAAACTCAATCCTGGCCAGTCTATTTTTCCGTGAAATAAAGAGCTTTTTTGCACTTTTATAAGATTTTAGGCCCCCTCCTACAGCGCTTCTTTGGATGGTTCTGAGAGTAACGTTTAACGATAATTGTGAGGCAATGGTCCTTGACGATACGAACGGATCCTTTTTTACTAAGCCTATTATTGCCTGGTCATCTCGTTTGCTGGTCCTTCGTGGCCGTCCACCTTTTTGTACTGTAGCCAAAAAACCCGAAGATCGAAAGCGGCTTATTATTCTTGATGTAATACGATAATGAATACCAAATTTTGTTGCAATGGCCGTCACAGATTCACCGTTATTAAAATCAGCTATTATTTTTTCTTTTAAATAAACTGAATATTTATTTCGTGCCATTTATTTAGCGAAATAATCAAAAAAATTCACAACAAACTTGTACGGCATTGTAAGCACAGGAACAATTAGTAAGTGAATGCAAAATATTTGTGGGGGCTCTAAGGGGTGGGCCAGTGCAACTTATTTTCACTCGCAATTGTAAATCACTGATGCGAGCTCAATTATCCTGAATATAGTGCAGTTGAATCAAAGATACGAATCTACGAATATGTATTTTAATTAAGAAAAGCCGTATAAAAATTTCAAGAGAGGGCGTGCCCATTCCGTCGACTTTTTCATATTTCATAACAAACAAAACAAAAATATAACTGCTAAGAATTTAAGAAGCTTCAAGCTACGAATTATGGATTACTGCGGAAAATCAAATTTCGAAGACATTTTTCGGCCTCCGAACGCAAGCTATCGAGCGCATGATAAATGACAAATTTCATCAAATCGGGTACAAACAGTTGAATGACAATGGAATAAGAACCAGTCACTTGTGTGGGAGGTGTTAGAGGGGTCTTGGTTAATTCATAGACTTTTCTTCAATATTGAAGAGAAATATAAAGGAATACACGAGGAAAAATTTAAAGAAAAGGACAACGCCGTGTTGCGCACATTACCAAAAGATCTGTGAGCCCGGACGAGATTTTTTATCGCCACTATCAACATCCTTGACCTGGCATCATCCTTGACTATCATGTTTTCAACTATTTGCATCATTCATTTCATTATATTAAACTAGCATTACGGGAGACATATTAAAATGGGTTAATCAAGTTTTGGTCCAATAAAGGCAAGCACCTCTTCACTCCCGAATTTTTTTAATTGTCTTTAAAACGGACAAAAGTTGTCGAACATTACCCAGATTTGATGTAAATCTAATAATCCTAACTGTGTTAGTTTTCTTACCGAAATAAAAAGGAAAATGGCAGCATAACCATATCATCCTTTTGGTACTTCCCATATAAAATATAAATTTGCAAAATTTTGTATATCCTCTATAATTTGTAACTAATATGCTGCAATAGCCCAGTTTTTGGTCTATCTATTTTAGTTCACTATAAAACTGTAGGCATTTCCCTTCTAGCACCTCCCAAAGAAATGACCGATTTAACTTTTTTATTTCAAGTGTTTTTATTCAAACAGTTGTACCGGATTCTGTCAAATTTGGCGCATGTCTTACAATTTATAAACCTAGTTCTCAGAACAATACAAATTATTTTATTTAACCCATATACCTCTAGATTCATAACTTTCATTCATTTGCATCAAATTCAATATAGTTTAGCGCGCATCAGGCATTAAGTCAACTTAGCTTTATGAATGAAAATGAACTGCATTACAACGTCCTGCAGGACATCACAAATAAAAATTTAAAGATTTACCAAAAAATATTTAATTAATTCTGAAAGTTATGTTATGTTACATACTAGCATTATCAATTTGGTATCTCTTGGCTGGAAGAAAGGGCTGACAATTGCGGTAGTGCCAAAATTGTCAGCCATTGTCCTAGATAATCCAAGTTTTGCTTGGCTATTCCAGGGGGGCGTTGGCAATCGCATTGTAATATGCAGTGTGTCGCACACTATGGGTACGACCTTCACGGTGAGACTCACGTAAAACCCCCGTGGACTTCTGTACTGGTTTCTTACCAGATTTGGGCAAAATTAAATCATGTAACAGCGGGTTATATCCGTTGGTATGGGAGGTACAAAAAGGCATGGTACCTCTGTATCGAATATACCCGCAATGAAGTGGAAGCTATACATACATACAATTTAATTCAAGAAAATTCTGGTCTGTGGCAGATCTTCTGATACTATGTAATAATGTGATTACATTACTCTATGTGTATGGCAGATATCAGAAGGAAGGATTCCGAAGTTTCATTTTGATTTGACACATCTACTATACAACCGCTTTTTATATTTCTGTCCAAGCATTGTGTGAGAGCGCAGCAGTGTGAGACGCTACTTAACCTGGTATTATAGTGACAACAATTCCGTGAACAGCTACAGGGTTGCCCATATTCGACGGACCCATCTGGCAACGCCATAACTTTTGACAGAGATGTCAGATCGCTTAATGACATACCGCGTTTGAAGCGTCAGTCCAAGCAGATTTTTACCATGGAACAATACATGCCACGCTCTGAAATAGTTGAAATTTACATTCAACAGAAGAAGTCAATTGTGAAAACTCAACGTGCTTTTAAAATATTAAAAAATGTGAGAAGTGCGCCTTCTAAGAACACCATTAAGCGTTTATACGAACAATTTTCGACTGATGAGGCTCTTTCTAATCCGAAGAGGCCAAATAAAAGTCGACCAAGGCGATCGGCCGAGAATATCGCTGCCGTACGAGCCAGTGTTGAGAGGTCCCCAAGAACATCCCAAAAACGCCGTTCTCAGCAGTTGGGCATGGCTCGGTCCACTTTACAACGGATTATTCGCGTTGATTTGCATTTGTTCCCGTACAAAATTCAATTGACGCAAAGATTGTTGCTTGCGGACAAGCCTCGTCGATTGGAATGGGCCCAACGAGTCATCGAAATGGCCGATGATAAGCAATTTTGGAACAAAATTATCATGTCCGATGAAGCCCATTTCACATTGAATGGGACCGTAAATAAGCAAAATTGCCGTATTTACGCCACTGAAAATCCTCAGGAGATTCAAGAATTGCCTCTTCATGACGAAAAAGTCACAGTTTGGTGCGGCGTTAGTGCGAAAACGGTCATTGGGCCGTTTTTCTTTCAAAACGAAAATGGCCATGCTGTTACCATCAACCAGGAGCGTTATCGCGACATGATGACCAATTTTGTGATGCCAATTATTCGTCGAAAGCGTATGAGGCAGTTCTGGTTTCAACAAGACGGCGCTCCACCGCACACAAGTCGCATAACAATCGATTTTCTGAAGAATTTGTTTCCGGGCCGTTTGATGTCGAAAAGTGGTGATTTGGACTGGCCACCGCGTTCGCCCGATTTGACGCCCGCTGACTTCTTCTTTTGGGGACATTTGAAGTCAAAGGTTTACGTTAACAAGCCAAGGACCGTAGAAGAGCTCAAGGAAAACATTTGTGAAGAAATAGCCGCTATTCCGGCCGAAATGTTGGCGAAAACGATGGAAAATGCTGCAAAAAGGGCACAATACGCCATCAACGCCAGAGGCGGCCATTTGAGAGATATCATATTCAAAAATTGATGTAAACAAATCTACTTGGAACAAATTAAATGAATAAGATTGTCAACCGCCAAATTTTTATTTTTTTCTTTGATTTTTTTTTTTTAAAACATGGGTCCGTCGAATATGGGCAACCCTGTAATTTGGCGCTCTGGACCGATGAATTGACCGCCTAGATCTTTGGATATCACACCTCTAGGCTTTTCTTTTTCTTTTTTTTTTGTAAAGCCAAAAGGCTACAGGGGAAACTGATTGCGAATGAAGAATTGAAATCCAAAGTTACTTGCCCCTTTCGCCAGATACTTGCGAAGTAGCCGAACGCGTCGCGAAAATTTCTATTTTAGATTAGACGCAATTATGACCTACATTTGAAAGAAATATTTTTTAAAAAATAAATGCAAGGAACAGTTACTTTGTATTAAATTTTTGAAAGAACGATTCAATTCCAGGCAGATCCAAAAAATGTATATTTACGCGCTAAGTAATGTATTCCATTTCCATGAACCACCTCCGTATTTTATGTATTATTTATAATAATATTGTATAACTTATTTTTCCTTTTTAGGTAGCGGTTTACCTGCAGGTGAACTGACTGGTGCTCTTTTGGGACATGCGTTGACGCCAACACACACCAAGGTCATTGAACATGCTCCAAGTTACGGCGGAGGCGGTGGAGGTGCCGCACCTCAGAACGATGATAAGATTATCATTATCAATAAGGGTCCTCCGGGTTCTGTCACAACAACTGTGTGTACATTGCCGAAATTACTGGGGATCGATAGAATTTTGAAAAATCGGTGTCAATGTGGTAAGTTTTTATTCTAAGATCCTACTGCGGCAAATAGAAGACGTGTCGCTTACTTGTGTATTTTTTAAATTTTATTTTAATTTTTTTTTTTTAAATTTTTGTATTGCTTCAGGTTGCGGATAAGGAGTTATAAGAAGGGAATTGAATTTCAAAAAATTGCTTAATTTGTTTAATTTATGGGATGTAACAATTGGAGGGTCATTTATCATTCACGGCTACGACCTGTGCCGAATTTTTAAAAGTTCCATAAACGTTTAGGGCAGTTATTATGTCCACCAGACAGCCCCACAGACGGACATCATTCAAGAGACTTAAAATGTCATGAAACGCATTCAGTCCAAAGTACTTTTAACGTTTCGCTGTTAAATTTTGGGTGTTAAATTTTTGCTCTATCGAACCTTTAGGTGAAGGTGTAAAAATCACAAATTAGATAGACAAAGTGATCTCCAATGTTTTGATGCAGCTGAAGTATTTCTAGCACATATGTACATATGTACGTACATATGTATCGTTCATACTGATTTTTTTTTTACAAAATCCCATTACGAACAGCTATTTTCGGTCCCCGCAAAAAAAAAAAAAAAAAAAAAAAAAAAAAAAAAAAAAACAACAAATGACGAATTAGCACCGGGAGTATGGTGAAACTTTTGAGATGCGAAATACAACAAACTTTTCTCCACTCTAATCAACAAACTTCAGTTTGTGTTCTCATCTTTTTGCATTCGGTCGCTCCAGTTAATGCTCTCCACTTAAACGACAAAAGTGCGGTCTAAAAGTTATCAAATTGTTGTAATTTTAGCATCACAATAAACTTTATCATTTGTGCAATAAGAATATGCAACATTTTAGTCGATGCGCCACATTAAAATTAAGAAAATCGAAAGTAAAGTTTTTGCAAATTTGTATAAATTTTATGGTGAAAATAACCGTACAAGATCTTGATGAAATGCACACTCAAACTTACTCGTGTTATTATTTATGTGTTACAACGAATTGACAAAACTGAGAGAAAGAGAGATACAATCATAGAACAAATAGTGAGTTTAATAGTGAAAAAGAGTGTTGAATTGTTATTGCAAATATTACGACGTACAACAAATGGAGTGGAAGAGAACAGCAATGGTAGTTTGTAGTGCTATTATTGTCATGGTGAAATTGGAGCATGGTGGTGAATGATAATTGAATTTCTGGTGGAGATGGTGAGTGCATTTTTTTTTATTGTTTCTAACATGTTTACAAATGTCACACATTGGGTGCACTTTTTGCTGATTCAATTAAGAAAATTGGGTTTTTATCTAAATTTGAAGTATTTGGGGATTGAATATTTATTTTTAATTTTGTCAACAATTATTCTTTTTTTTAACAACATATCTTTATTTGATATCTATTAGCTGTTCAAGCTAGAAAATGGAGATATTCCTTTGCATCAGTTTTACCTGACTGACGCGTTTAGTAGTTTAGAAAATTTATTTATTATTTAATTTTATTTTGCACTAATATGTTCTTAATGACTCACAAATACCCTCAGAATTCCCTCTGAAAACGAAAATGAAAACTTGCTGAAAGATCTGGGATAGCTCACACATCTTTAGTCGACAATTATCCAATACCACTTTGTGTATTTACTTAACCGTGTCTGGCGTGGACACCGCAATTGGTCAACCACAACGGTGTTTGTCTTTCCAGCTCGTACAGCCTCTTTTTAACTCTTCTATCCAATATTTTACAGTCGTAAACAATGGAGCAGATTCCCCCAGAGTGGAATCTAGCTTTTTAGCGGCTTTAGTATAGGTTGGACTGAGGCCTCTCAAATGAAAATATTGAATTACGTAGCGGTGACCCATATTTTCCATGCTTTCAAATTCACTAAGATCGTTTTAAAAATACTTAACAACGTGGCGCTTTAAGAATTAAAACATGTTTTATAAATTTACCACCTTGCACCAAAATAATTTTTTTCAAATTACTGCTACCGTCTACACGTCAGATCGTCTACACGTCAGTCGTAAATCCTGTTTTGAAGCCAGGAAAGCAAAAAAATTGTATAAAATCAATGAATTTGTTATTTATTTTCACTGGTTTTAAATAGAAGTTGTAATAAAAATAAATCCATTATTTTCCCATGATTTAGAATATTTGGGTTGAGTCCATTTAAGCCAAATATGCACTGTATTTTTTTTTAGACAACTTGTTGTCATTTGGAAGACTGTAGAGACTGGAAGACCGCTCCGTTATGTTCTTCTCATAGAAACCCTCGAAACTGAACTGAATCCTCGGAAAAACTGGAACAATCGATTTTCAAGAGCTTCGGGTATAATATGGATGCATAAAATCCTCTGAGTCAGTCTTTCGGAGCTTGTGGCAAGTTACTGTACCAATTACCAATTGTTCAAAGCCGGACGCTTGTAAGTGATTGCTTTCTTCTCATCGTCCGGTAGTTGACATTACAAGCCTATATTAAGGGTCTGACCGTTGGGGGATAGCTTATACTAGATAATTTTCTGCCAGTCCCACCAATCACACAGCAAACCCTTTCTGTTCGTCAGTCCCGACTTGGCCATCACTATTGCTGGCTATCCGCTATTCGGTCGTTTTCGTTTCGCATTGCTGTATCGTCGCCATTCACCATTCGCTTCAGAAATGAATACATTTTGTTGCAATTCAGAAGCGATTTACAGGCGGAAATTCGGCTTTTTAGCGTTCATTTGCGTGGAACCCATTTCTTTTGTATTCAGCTTTATTTATTTGGTTTGAAATGGTTTTTGTGCAATATTTAGCTCCTGGACAGTCTAAAATGTTTGCACATGATGATCAAATTTGACGATTTCAATTATTATGTCGACATTTTCGGTAATTGATTTTCCAGAGAGTGATAAATATTTAACACCAAATTATAGGAACGGAAAGGGCTAAACCAATATTGCTCCTGATTGGCTGTTACAGTATCAAGAGAATGAACACAATTCAGTATACGAAGAAAACTTGTAAACTATGGCATATTTCCTTTTTGCTGCTGTCCATATTTTGTTTGAATTGTATGAAGTTTTTATTTTTGAGTAAAAAATTTTTAATTTCTTACGTCATTTAGCGTAACTTAATGGCAAACAAATTCTCTTGCATCTCATGAATGAGATATGGAAGAGCTATTCGCATTCAATGACTTATAAAGGGTCAAAAGTTAGCGATGATTCCAAATATAACGGTTTAGAAGTATTCACCCGAATTGTTAGCTACTCGACAAATCGAGGTGACCGCTTCTCAAATAATGGTAGGTTCCTGTGTGTAGAATCGAACCCGCGAACATATGAACGATAGTCGCATGTACTAACCATCGCGTTACGGTCGGTCACTAAATCTGCTAAAGCTATTTGTTGAAAAAATAATGGCTTTCTGTTTAATATACCGTTTTTTGGTACACTCATTTTTTAAAACCCGGTTATTGGAATATAGTAGTTGTGAGCAAAAATGGTTTGGTCGATTTCCACTTTTGATTTCAAATATTTTCATGCAGTCTACACTCACAACATGCTATTATGAATTACAATTAAGTAGCACAACGACGCTATTGTACCGGCTGCAGTTAACATTTAATTTGATATTACCTGCCCTCATGTATCCATATCTCATCGCACGCTCATAACCTAGCTAGGTCCCTTTTTTGCAGAATATTTGTATGTTTAACATGTGTGTGTTTACTTCATCCCCTGTGAGTGTTCTTTGTATATAAAACATTTTACCATAGCTTACTTCGCATTTCAGAAACATTTACGCTAATTAATTTGCAACGTGATTTTGACATTTTTACGGTTTTTGCGGTTTATGGTTTAGAACATGTTCTAACGTCTTTACACAAAAGGTAAAAATACACCTTAATTAGTAAACATGACTTGTTAAAAAATTATATTCAATATGATTACCAGCACGGGCAAGTTGGCTACGGAAAACTTTGGCATTATATGCATAAATTTATAATCTGTCTAGACAAGGGCAGAATAATCAAGTGGTTTTATTGGCCAAAAAATGTTGCACATTAATACAAAAAAAAAAGAAAAAAAAAACTGAGCGAAGTGCAAATAAAAAGAAACATGATTTCAAAATTGGGGTGTGAAGATTGGTTTGTTTTGAGTACAAACTTAGTAAAAATGTGTGAATGTATTGTAGAAGCGAATTATTGGGCGAGAACTGTGGATTGACGTCAATTCACTACTGTAATAGGTCGACGGAAAGATGGTGTTTGGACGCAATTTCCATTCTGGTATGTAATGAAACCAAAAAGGGAAGAAAATGTTGTAAACTTCTTCTATATTATATGTATGTATGACATGCGAAAAAATGACTAAAAAATTTAGAACTTCATAACACCTCAATAAAAGAAGCAAAATGGAAACTTTCTGAAGTCCTTTGTTTGGAAAATGTAGAGCGACCACAAATTTTTACTAAATTGACTAGTTTGTAGTACACTAAGGGGAGTGGCAGTCCGGTCTATTTTCACTCGCTGTGCTAACTGCCTCATTTGTGCTCATTTGTACTGAATTTAGAGCAACTGAGTATACGAATTTTGGAACTTGTATAGTATAGTGACAGAGTGGGTCGACTTTTTAATATTATTTAATAAATTTATCCATTATTATTAAAATACCATATAATTGACAAAAATTTAAGTAACTTCAGGCTATGAAATAAGTATTATAACGAAAAAGTACTTTTTAACAAATTGATCTACTTGTATGGTATCACCCATGGGCGTCACAAGATCGTCCACTTTCATTCTCCGAAATTAGCTTACTAAATTTCTGATTTGTGCCAGATTTAGCAGTATTAGATACAACTTTTTAGAAGTTAGAGGGATAAGATTATATGGATCAAAAGGGTCATTTATAAGAGAGGTACTACTTAGGTACTTAGGTCACTAAGTTTACCCCAGTTTTGTAGAGAATTGTTAAACAGTGGACTGGTACAGCCGACTAATTAGAAATTGCATTTTCGAAAATCGATCAGTTCATATTGGAATTACCAGAAGAGAGAGGTACGAATATGTCCACCATTTTAATTCTAAAATCCCGCATTTACATACAAAATTTAACTAAATTTAGTCCATCTACATAAATGATATGAATTTTAGAATATTTCTGATAAATCGGTGATTTGTACGGTCGATTTTGAATCGCCGATTTTAGCAAATGTTAACATTATAATAATAATGCAAAAGTAAAAAACGTTGAATACTGCAGGTTACGTTTGAGGAGTTATAGGGAGGAAATTAAATTTCGAAATGTATTACCGGACACGGCAAATATGTAATACATAAGAGGAAGCATCTAACGAACCAAGTCCATGGCATTGTTTACTATGGCTTCGCAAATTTTAAAAAATAGTCCTATTAATCACATTCCTTCTGGTATATCCAAATACAAATGGAGCGAATTTCCAAAATTCAATCAGTCTGTAATTTCGTAATTTTTGTAATAGTTTGTAATTTCGTATTAGACTGGTCTTGATCCATTATATTATTAAAGTGAGTGAAATCGATTTAGTAACCACACCCCTTCTGGCCCTTCCTATACAAACGACGGGATTAACTCAAATACTCGTATTCTCACCTTCATATATTTTAATCAGTTTTTTCGATTTTAATCAAATTTGCCACATTATATTCGATTGGCAGAAGTAAGTTTATCGAACGAAGATGAGCGATGTTGCCACAAAGATTCTGGCATTTTCCATACAAATTAACCAATTTATCGAAATCCAATTTTCCACTTTAACCCCTAATCCTTAGGCTAAAGTTACATAAATTTTTGTCAAATATATTGCGTTATAATGTTGGATAAACTGAAGGAATCTTAACAGGAGCTCAACTTTGTTTCGCCTGTGATATTGTAAGCTTATTTAGAGTACATTAGAAATTTGTTTTGAGTCATATTGGAAACATTAATGAAGTATACTTTGATTCGTTTTTATCTGATACAAAATTAGAAACCTACGCCGATTCTGTTTCTCTATCTATCTTTGACTGAAACAGAACTGATGAAACCGAATATAGTTGCGTTTCTTGCCAGAGAAAAATGCTTGTTGCCAAACGGAAAAAATTAAACATGGTTCAAATAATTCAGTTTCTGAAGTTACTAAACCAAGGTCTCAGAAACTTTCACAGCTGCTTGAATTTTTTTTTTTTTTTGAATTGGAAATTTTCATAAACTGAATCAAATCAAAATTATTTCTAATTTTTTTTTTCGGGTGTAAAAAACGAAATCAAAATTGTTTGTAATTTTTTTTCGATTGTATGAAACAGCAACAAAACGCAATACAATTTTGATTCGGTTGTCGGAATCAAGATAAAAATTTTGTATAATTTTGACTTAAATTTCAGAAACAGAATCAAATAAAAAAATAAAAACTAATTTTATTTCACTTCGGTGACGATCTCTGATACAATGTGAAAAAATCGACCGAATAATCGCGCTCCCATACAAATTACCTCATTTGTCCCGTATATTTCTAGAATGGTATCCTTCATTCTATGCAATGTATTCAGTAAAAATTAGGACGCATTATAAATTTAGAACACAGACTGACCAACAACTTTAGGGAGATCACACATGGAAATTTTCCGATTTACCAAATGTCAGTTGTCTCTTTACATTTCCAAAGGATGGGCTTCAAAGAGTCATAGTTTTGTTTGTTTATTGTGTTTTAATTCGGAGTATTTTGGATAAGGTCTTAACAATTTTACCCATTATTTTAGGCACCACCACTCACGTTTTTTTTGCAGCAATGCAAAAGGACATGTAAATGTATAAAATATATATAAGTCAGCTCACCTGGTTAAAATTTCTATACTAGTTCTATTTTTAAATACTGGAATAATTTACGTAATAACATACCGTAGTGCTGTGAATAATTACACAGCCTGTATTCAAAACAATGTGTAAGCAACGCGCACATCAATCACATAATTATTCAAATGCCATCTATCGGACATAAAATGCAACAAAACCTTTTACGCGGCGCATCCAATACTTACTCTAATGGTGAGAGCAATTGCAAAAATCGTTAAAAACCTTCATCAACATTTTCAAATAAATGTCTACTCGTATATACAGAGATTTACAAAATCCCTGTAAAAGTCGATTATTTAATTGGGGAAAATTCAACGAACCCGGAAACTACTGATTTTATTAAATAGCAATGACTACGACATTGTTTTCTTGCAGATATATAAAATTGGAAAATTCTGCAAAAAAAAAAAAACCATTTAGTTCCATATGCATTGAGTGTCACCTTTTATTCCACTCTGCTTCTACGTATTTGTGTCAAATTTCAAATTTGTGTGCTTTAATACGCAAATGTTGCTGATTTTTGAATACGAAATTGATAATAATTTATGCAGGGCTTTGGTTTGACATGGATTATTTCAGAACAGCTAATTATTATTTGTGTGAATTTAGGCAACAGAAGCTTTTCCTCACACCATCAACAGGATTATAGTTAAAGATTGTCAAATTTGTTTTCAACTGTTCTATAAGAACCCCATTCATTACCATTTTACCTTTTACTATCAACCATTTCATGTTTTGTCTCAAAACTTTTATCTCGTATATGTGTGATATGACTCTATCACTAGAGAAAGGTTTTATTTTCAACAATGGTGATGCGATTTAATACAAATGCTAACCAATAAAAACCAAAATCCTCTTAAATATGTAACATGAAAGTATTAAGATTTTGCCTTGACCTCTTGGGTCGTCATTTACAAAGATTTTATTATTTTTATTTTGTAGCTCGGTCACACCTTTTACATTCGTTTATCAACGAACATAAACACATATCTACCCTCTTGCATGTGCGTTAGGGTGGCCATTGAAGGCATGGAATCAAAATTGCTAAAGTTATAAAGCTGGTAGGGTTTAATATTTTGGTGTCACTTCTAAAACTAACACATTTTTGTTTTTTTGCATCCCACGTATGAAATGTGGGAGAACTTCTCACATTTAGCGAATTTATGTGCATTCTAGTTTTAAACTCACCTAAAAGAATTATTATTAGAGAAGCAATTTGAAAAGCTACAGATTGCTCGACAAATCGAAAAGTTGATCAGCAATTTGAGACAGAATGATTGTTGTATAGGGTTTAGATTCCACCGGTGATATTTACGATAGTTGCGTGGTACCACAATCAGTTATACGTAAAAAACAATTAAAATTGAAGAAAAATCTAAGAAAACTTATATGAGATGTTTTTAGAAAAAAGAGTCAGAATTTTTGTTATATTAAATTTTCAAGAAAATTCCGAAATTCAAACTGCAGTGACCATGTTAAAATACCTGTGGTCACAACCCATAACAGCCTAAGTCAGGTTTTCAATATTTTCAGTACAGGAGTTTAAAGTTTTGAATCTTCGCTGAAAATCAGGAGAAGGTGTTTTTTGGAAAACTTTGCTACAGATTTCAAGGAAACGAATTTCTTTACTTAGTTGTTAACAAAAAATAGTTGTTTATTCTCGTAGTCAAAAGATATTATCGAAAAAGACACTTAGGCTCTTATGAACAGTTGAACGAAAGAAAGTCAAAAAGTTCAAGTTGAGTTAGGCTATTGTTCCAGATTAAACAAAAAACTTTTAGTTTGGAGAAAGACCTTAACTCAATTTATGTTTATCAAAAAACGAAATTGTAATTCGGAATAAGAGCTTAACTCAAGTTAGGAAAATAAAATTGTTTCTTTATTTTTTTGGATTAACGACTTAAGTTGATTTAGGCAATGATGAAAAAATGATGTTTGTATTTGTTGTAATCCTAAATTGACTTAGGCAGTTATGCCAAAACAGTCATTTAGAAAAATAACTTAAGCTATTAGGTTTTTTAGGATTAATTGCCTTCCTAGAAGAGATACAAACATGAAAAATTTAGAGCAAATAAATTTAGATACGCTGAATACGATGGTGCTAATAACTCAATTCTGTCCTAACTCGAGTTAGGCTGTTACGGGTTGTGACCACAGATATGTTTCCTGTAAATTATATAGTGATATACTTCTCAATGATTTCAAGGTTTGATGGCAGGTTAAATCGTTAGAGTTCTACTAGAAATTAAGTTTCAGTTTATGTTTTTTCTGTGTGCTGAGTAAAACACGCATGTGATTTTGAGACTCTACTTAAATGCATACTCCATTTAAGCTTGGGTTTTGAAAACATTTCGAAAGCCAAGTTTGATGAAAAGAAGATAATTTTGGAGATAGCCATCAAAACCGGTTGGCAGTCCCGAATCATTGACTACGGTTGCAATTGACTCTAAACCCAATTTTAATGCAATCGACAAATAAAATGCAAACAGCAGTGCTTTGTGCTTCTGAGAATTCTAAATGTTTTAATTTAATTTGATTTAATTTATTTATCCAGGATTGTAATTTTAAGCCCTAAGGCCGATTTGATTAAATTAGCATAGTTCAACGCAGTTAATCCTGCTTCCCAAGAATTGAAAAATGAATTTTGTAATGTAAATTGAAGTATGAATTTGAAATTGAATTGAAAAATGAATTTGATAAAGTAAAATAAATAACGAATTCTAAAATTATGAATTAAATTGAATTTTTATATTGAATTGCTTTTAATTAATTAATTGTATTGTTTTGAATTAATATTGCATTATATCAAGTTACACTGAATTAAGTTGAATTGCACTGAATTGTAAATATTGTAACTATAAAAACCCCCATTTTGTTACCTCCATATGGCAACCCAGCGGGGTACGGAGGAAATCAGCGGGATATTTGATCTCTCTCTTCTTGTAAGTGTTTTGGGGTGAAGAAAATTTGTTAAACTGCCTGGCTACTCTTACTTGAAAAGATCTGCTCATATGTATAATATTTTGTGTCATGAAAAATCAATTGATTAGTGTGAATTGATCGAATAAGTTTAAATAATTTTGCAAGAAACAGGCAGATTGATTTTTAATAGAATTAACAATTAAAAGCAACAAACGAATAATTGCAAAATTACGAAAGGAACGGCCTAGAAATTGTATTACAAAAGGAGACACGTGCACAATTCGACGGAGACAGAACAGATAACGTATACTGGATTTTCATTATATTGCTTTTAACTGTACTGGCATATATTTCGATACAATAATTTATATGCGACATTGTTAAACCATGTATCAGTTTTCGTTTAACATGAAACGGAATTATTAAATCGGGAATTATATAACCGCCAAAGGGTTATGTTCATCGGCGAAGCTACTCTATCAGTATGCAAATCAAATGAGATCGTAACGCCCAAACATTCAATATTGGGCACAAATTCAATAGCTACCCCATTGTAAAACAAATTCAATTCACATGGATAAGAAGCAAACGACATTGCTTTGTCTTAGACAGATTCACTTTAAGTTTATTTGCGAGGACATCCACACAGAGAGACATTGGAGTACATCCTCAATTTTTGCTTGAATAACGTCATTATTGTGGTAACTTCCATTGAAAAGCAGCTGAATATCATCAGCATACGCAAAGCATAAACAATTATCCAACCTACTAAACAGATCATTTAAATACAAAATTAAAAGCATAGATCCAAGTATTGAACCTTGCGGGACATCACTTCTGACTGGCACTACATTCGACGTCACACACGCATTAAGCTACACGCATTGCATCCTATCACATAAATATGAATACATAAGTTTGTATGCATTTCGCCCAAAGACACACAATTGCGAAAGCTTGTTTATTAAACTGACTGAATTGACTCTGTCAAAGTCTTTTGCTAAATCTAGAGAGATTAGAATACTAAAATTGTGGACGTTAACATTGGCTCTGATAAATTCCGTTAGACCCGTCGGCAACATAGAAGTATCTCATCCCCGCCTAAATTCACACTGCCCATCATTTAGCAGTTTATTTTCCTCAATGTATTGCAAAATTTGGTGCTTCAGAATGTATTCGACTACTTTGGAGATCACGGGCAATATAGCTATTGGTCTTAAATTTTCAAAAGCACTCTCATGGCTTTCTTTTTATTTGGGAATATTTTAGAAGTTTTCCATAACCTTAGAAAAGTGGAAGTCATTATAATAGTATTAACTGCATGTAAGAAGTAATTATATAATTAGGAGTGAGAAAACAATCTTAAGAAATTTCAAAGAATAGCCATCATTGCATATAAAGGTTGTTCCAACAAGAACGCAAGATTTAAATGACTGATGCAGCAATTGAATTGTTTCTCTGGCTGTATGACATGTGGCGCTGTCTTGTTGAAACCACATGCCCTCCACATTCATTTCTTCAATTCTAGGCGCGAAAAAAACTGGTTATCATTTCACGATACCGAACACCGTTGACTGTTTGCGCTTGACATGCCTCATTTTCATAAAAAAGGTCCAATAATTCCCCCAGCCCAAAATCCACACCACACAGTGACACATTGAGGATGCATTTGCTTCTCGTGAATTACTCGAGGATTTTCCTCACCCCAAATGCGACAATTCTGCCTATTGACGAAGCCATCAAGATGGAAATGGGCCTCGTCACTGAAGATGATTTTATCGGCAAAATCAGCATTTTCATATTGTCTCTCCAATACCCAATTAACGAACTCCCTTCGCTGTCCATGGTCAGCTGGCTTCAGTTCCTGAGTCAATTGAACTTTGTATGCATGAAGATGCAAATCTTTCGTCAAAATTCGCTGCATAGTGGATTTGGAGACACCAATTTGCTGATGAGCTCGGTGTCGAATTGAGGTGGATGGAGTTTGAGCGACATCATCACGAACAGCTGAGATATTTTCGGTCGATCGACCTGGTCGAAGGCGCGTTGTTGTCTTTACGTCACTTTAATCTCTTTACAGTTGACTCTTTTGGAGCATTACTATGACGCCAAATTGATCGCAATTTGCGAACTGTAGCCGCAAAACTTTCGCCATTTTGGTAAAACAAATTCACAATGAGAATGCGTTGTACATTTGTGTAGCGCTCTATTTTTGCTAACCTCGTACCTTCCACTAGCAAACAATAACAATTGTTCAAATGTCAAACAATGACACTTCGAATGGGGCAAATTTAAATCTTGCGTTCTTGTTGGGACACCCTTTATAACAGATTTGTTCTTTTATTTTAATTTGTTTCACCTTTCGTGTCTTTTCCGTAAACTTTCCTCAATACCAAAACATCGCGCAAAGGATTTTTAATTTTACAAACCGTTTTTGAAGTCACTTTCAATGAGAGACTTTTGCGAAAGTCCAATTTCGTTGCTACTTTAATTTTGTAATTCTATTTAAAAATACATGAGAAGGTGAATTATAATTCATAACCGTAATCAGAAGCTTATATTGATTCCGTTTCTCCATTAAAAGATGACAAAATAGTCACATGAAACAATTGTTTTAAATAGTTTTCTTTCCGAATGTGAATTATAAATGAAACTTAAAGCTTCTCGACAGAAAAGGAACCTAAAGCCTAATAGCGACAGATAAAAGTCTTTCATATACTTTTTTTCTAAAATGTGGATATCAGGCTCCTAAAAATGTTCACAGCCTTTTAATTTTTTTTTTGTTTTTTTAAGTTGAAAGTTTCCCAATTAAACAGAAAATAAAAAATTTATTAACTTAATCGGAATCAAAATTGAATATTCTTCAATTTCTGAAATCACATTTAAAATTCTTTATGTCGTTTGCTGTTGAGATCGGAACGGAATTTAACAACATTTTGATTCGGATATCGGAAAAAAATAAACACTACATAGTTTTGTTTCGGTTACCCAAAAAAAATTAAACAAAACAAACAATTTTCCGGTATGTTTTTCTGTTGTCAAAAACATTTTTTTTTTTTTGCATCATATCTTTACTCGTTTTACTTTGAATTAATTCCCAATCCGATTCTGAGGGTCAGTCATAAATCTAAGCTAAGGTCAGCCATAACTGGGCTTTAGCTTATCTGTAGGTGAAATTTTGACTCATTATAGAGTGCAGACCAACTGTGCAATTTTTACTATCGATTTGCTATTTTAATCTGTTGTCACACCATAAAACTATTAAAATAAAGATATCACAGTGAATGCTATTAGAAGGAGGAGCTCCACTCACAGATTTCTGTATTTGGTTTGAATACTTTTTAAAGTGTTTTGCAACAAATCACGAGAAATAAACTGATTTTATGACCTACACACTTCAATGTTGGCACCATTATATTTTCTAAATTTATCACTCATAATGGAAATCTGCACAAAATTTCAGATTTCTGGGAAATTTGTATAGAGGAGTCCATGGTAAACAAATCTGCGACTTTTGTTCTAAAAGCGTGACATCTAACAGTTGACCGATTTTTCCCCAAACCCTACGCAGACAAGTTTTAGATGTAATAGCAACATATGAAACCTTGTGAAGTGCAAAATTCTGATGAAGACTTTCTGCTGCCACCCTAATGTACACGCATAGTTATAACTTTGTGGCGGAAAAGGGTCCAGTGGAACTACAAAGTCAGAACCCATTTTTTCTAACAACTTTTGTGATTTTGATTGGCACAACGAACTTAAACTACCTCCAGAAAGCCATTAGTAACATTATCAAATACATATTTTTCATGCAGAGCAAGGATTAAACGTGGTTATTATGGAACAAAGTCGTTATAGCAAACAAAGGTCCTGCAGGTTGTCAGCTAAAAATAATCATAATAATAAGTGAAGCATAAAATGAACTTCTCTTTTCATCAAGTGTAGTGTAATTGGAGAAAATTCAAATTAATTTTTATTTATTAAAAAAAGTTGAGTGGAGGAAGAAAGCAAGAAGAAGAACGAAGAAAACAAAGTTTTTTTTTTTTTTTTTTTTTTTGGAATCGCTAATTGATACGGCTAATTAAAATCGTCAACTATAAACTATAAAGGAAAAATTACTATTATTTACTATTAAAAATTTGTTAATTATATTAATAAAAAATTATTGTTGTTACTTATAAAGGGAGTTTAAGTAGGAAAAAATCGCTGATTAAACTAAATTAATACAGCTGACAGGTTAAAACTACAATAGAAAGGAATATGAAAAGAAATGACCATACATACGAGTATCTATCGTAGATGATTATAAGACATGGCAACAAACCTGAAAAAAATGGGAATAAAAAGGAGATACAATCATAATTTCGGACATCCTGACTCACCAAGGCTCATAACTGATACTACAATAATTACCTATATATACCGTCTACTCAGGTAATGTAATTTCTCGTATTTCATTCTCGAATATTAGAAATGTCCAAAATAAAGTTTCACATAAGTTTTAGTCTCAAAATTTCTACTGTCACATTTCGCAGAAAATCATGAATAAGTGGAATTCAGTGAATTTATACGCATTATACAGGGTTATCCATTTAGCGATATGAAAACCACTGGTCAGGCAAGGGCGTCAGCTGTTAAATACCTGTCATCTGAAGTGTTGTTTATTTAGTGAAAGGTTTATATGAATATGAATTCTTTAACAACCGAAGAATGCGTAAAGATAGTCCAAACTTATTACAAAAGTAGTGATTCAAATGTGGGCACATTTCGTGCAGTACGTGGGAGGATAATAAAGAAATTTGAAGAGATTGGAAGCGTTGCAGATGTGGTTAGGCCATGCACAATGTACGCACTGCCGAAAATATCACTTCCATTAGTAAAAGTGTGGCAAATAATCTGTATATCAATTGAAAGCCCTATGGCCGTGTGATAATTGACTTTTTTTTGGTCCGCAATTGAAGATTATGAACTTTATGATATGTGGTTTCAACAAGACGGTGCCGCGTGCCAAACAACACGACCAATTTTTGGCTTATTGCATGAGAAATTTCCAGAAAGCGTAATTTCACGTTTTGGTGACTGCAATTGGCCAACAATATCATGCGATATGACGCCGTTAGGCCTTTTTTGTAGAGCTATGACAAAGACCGCATTTACATGGAGTTATCAAACGTTGGAGCATTTGAAACCCAACATTCGTCAAGTTATCGCCGAGATAGCGCCCGAAATGTGCGAAAAAGGGGGTCAAAAACCACCTAAAAGGATCCAACCAATCCAGAGGCGGCCATTTAAATAACATTGTATTCCGTACAACATGGCAAAGTCCTAGCATTACAATGCAATAAAAGTTTTATCGGAATCACACAAAACTGTGATTTTATTAACTTGATGTGTATTTCATTTAACTTTACTTCAGAAACCGAAAAATGGATAACCCGGTATTTCTAGACTCACTCAATGTGACCTATTAATTTACCACGATTCTGTATGTCACGGTTTGAGACTCACAATCGGCTAGATCTGTCGACTACTTGTCTACTCAGACTGTTCATCAGACATATCCTAATGACCGTCGTTCAAATTATGATGAGTGGCTGGGATTAAACTCGCGAACATGCGAAAGACAGTTGCGTGTACTAACCATTCCGCAACGATCGATCACAGTAGAATCATATGCTCCATGCACATTAAATTAATTAGTAAAGCTAATTACGCAATAGAACTGGGAACTAAAAGGAGCAATACTTAAATGAAATTTAAATTTGAGTTCGGTATGTGGTGGTTTAAGCCATCAACTAGTTGATAATACCTAATGTTCCAACTTTATTTACTATGAAATACTTTTTGTGAGGAAAACTAATCTCCCATTCTCATTGTTGGTTAGAGCAGTAGAAGAGGGTCGATGAATCAAAAACTGAATATTTACATATGTATATAAGTTTGATATGCAAGAGGTGTGGTCAAAAAATAAGGTAAAATTCCATTTTTCTTAAAAAAGATGTGTTTATTCATTAATTTCTATTTCATCTCCTTCAAAGTAGTCCCCCTCAGCGTTTTTTCCAATCCTCGAAGAAGTTTTGATATGCACTTTTTGGTATGTCCTTGAGCTCTCTCACCGATTCTGTTTTTATCTCCCCAATCGTCGCAAAACGCCGTCCTTTCATGGGTATCTTCAATCTTGGGAACGGGAAAAAGTCATAGTGTTGTTTTTGGCCAAATAATCTCTCACAACAAAGATGAGTGAGTAGGTGCATCATCATGATGCAAAAGCCATGATTTTTTTCACAATTCCGGGCGTTTTTTTAGCATTGTCTCACGCAAACGGCCGTACGATCTTGTAGTAAGAACTCGTGATGCATTACGCCATGGTACTCGAAGAAAACAGCGAGCAACCTCTTGAATTTGATAGAACTTGGCGTGCTTTTTTTTGGTCTTGGCTCTCCTGTACTCTTCCATTGGGACGATTGGGCTTTGGGCTCGATGTCGCAACCACATACCCATGATTCGTCACCAGTCATGACCCTTTTAAACTAATCTGGATCATCGTTGACGTCATTTAAAAATTTCTGAGCGATGGTCAAGCGACGTTGTTTTTGGTCAAAATTCAGCAATTTTGGAACGAACTTCGCTGCCACACGCTTCAGTCCCAAAATTTCCGAAAAGATTGCATGGCGTGAGCCAACCGATATGCCGACATCCTCAACTTCTTCTCTAATTGTGATTCGACAATTCTCCATAAAAATGTTCTTCACTTTTTCAACATTTTCATCGGTTGTTGATGTGCTGGAGCGTCCAGAACGAGCGTCATCATTCACATCTTCTCGACCTTTTGTGAAAAGCTTGTACCACCTGTAAACATTTTTTTGACTTAGAGTACTCGTACTCTCACCGTATGCCACTCTCAACATTTCAAGTGTTTTTGAGCATTCAATACCATTTTTTAAACAAAATTTGATGAAACTTCTTTGATCCATGTTTTTCGGTAGCAGAAAATCGCCGAACACGCAAAACACTTTTCTTATTTATGCCTCCCGCAAACAAACTAAACATGCTGTATGGATAAATCCGTCAATGTATCTTCGAGACGAGTGTACCAACATAAAAAAAGGATAATAATCGAAAATCGAATGTACGTAGCCTGAGAAATGTGAATTTTTGAACACACCTCGCACATGCAATATAAACAAACATTTCAAATATATTTATATTTTTTAGATTCGTAAAATTTATCGGGAAATTTTTGTTGGGAAATTCAATAGTTTTTCTTTTAAAATGTGCCTAATAATTCCATATAGACGATATTTATTGTATTTGACTTTTATGGAATTATTTATTAGGGCTTCCAAGTTCAGTCAAATTACAACAAAATTCTGTTGATCGAAAGGATTTCGTTTTATCTATATTAAAAAACTTACTCCTTGTATTCTTAGGGTAATATAAATTTATACTTTATATTTTTTTATTTCTTTTTTTGACGTATATACGTTTTATAATACTTACTAATATTCTTCTCGTCCCATTCAAAACAACCTGTTTTAAGATAAAACAACACTGAAAAACTTTTATTGACCACATGTGGTGTTTTTATATTAAAATCCTTTCAATTTTATTACTTAATAATATCTCTAGCTTCAACAGAGAAAAAAATATGTTTTATCTTCAATGAATTTTGGCAAATGTTTAACGTAGCCATATTTTATAACTTTCGCAATAAAATGAGTTGCCAAAAATGCAATCATACTTATGATACATTCACTTGCTTAAACGTACATAGCATATTTTATAATATCATTTTAACAGTCATTTCCTTTTTTTAGATTGCAAAAATAAACAAAAAATTGCAAGAGAGTTCTTATCCAATAATATGAAACCTTAATGGATAGAAGTGTTTGTTTTCATATCTCTCTAAGAAGCCATTTTAAAATGAGTATAATGGGGGGAAAGCACAAAATTGGCAAGCATTCTAAAGAGTTTTTCTAATATTGTAAATTAAATTTGAATAGAATTTAATTTAGCACATCAATGTGTACACTTTTACTTTACGTATACAAAATTATGTGTAAGCATAAGCTTTTTTTTTTATAAATATTTCAATTTTACTGTAATTTATTTTGAAATGAATCCAGCAAAGAGATGCACAATTTTGAATAGTACAGCTTTTTATAATATGCTGGCAGACTAGGTCAGTTTAACGATTTTTTTTTCAAAATCACAAATCGTAATGGCAGTAACATTAACGATTAAAGTTCCCCACATATATTTGTCCAAATAAAAGCATTTAAGGAAAAGAAAACAACTTTCTGGTATGCGCCAATCTAGTTATTTGAGCCGGAAAAAATAAGCTGATGCGATAGCTGAGGAAAATAAACGACACCACTGAAGGATAATCTTACCTATTATGAAACGTGACCCATAAATGTGCAGATTCAAATTCCCACTGATTTGATACAGAATTTACAAACTTTTTCAAATAATCAAAAACTAAATACGAGGGCAGTTCCAGAACTAGTCGACAAATAAACAAGACACAAAAAAGGTGGCTTTTTTATTTCTACGAAAATCCCCTTTTAGCTCGATACACTTTTTTCAGCTATATTTAACAGTTTCTGTACCCTGTTTATAAAGAGTGTCCCAATAAGAACGCAAGATTTAAATTTAGGGCCATTCGAAGTGTCATTATTTGACATTTGAAAAATTGTTATTGTTTGCTAGTAGAAGGTACGAGGTTAGTAAACACGAATGAACAACGCATTCTCATTGTGAAATTGTTTTACCAAACTGGTGAAAGTTTTGCGGCTACAGTTGGCAAATTGTGATCAATTTGGGGTCACAACGATGCTCCAGAACTGAGTCTGTTAGTGATGTAAAGACAACAACGCTCCTTCGACCAGGTCGATCGACCGAAAATGTCGCGGCTGTTCGTGATGATGTCGCTCAAACTTCATCCACCTCAATTCGACACCGAGCTCATCAGCAAATTGTTGTCTCCAAATCCACTATGCAGCGAATTTTGACGAAAGATTTGCATCTTCATGCATGCAAAGTTCAATTGACTCAGGAACTGAAGCCAGCTGACCATGGACAGCGAAGGGAGTTCGTTAATTGGGTATTGGAGAGACAATATGAAAATGCTGATTTTGCCGATAAAATCATCTTCAGTGACGAGGCCCATTTCCATCTTGATGGCTTCGTCAATAGGCAGAACTGTCGCATTTGGGGTGAGGAAAATCCTCGATTGATTCATGAGAAGCAAATGCATCCTCAGTGTGTCACTGTGTGGTGTGGATTTTGGGCTGGAGGAATCATTAAACCTTTTTTTTATGAAAATGAGGCATGTCAAGCGCAAACAGTCAATGGTGTTCGGCATCGTGAAATGATAACCAGTTTTTTTGTGCCTAGAATTGAAGAAATGAGTGTGGAGGGCATGTGGTTTCAACAAGACGGCGCCACATGTCACACAGCCAGAGGAACCATTCAATTGCTGCATCAGTCATTTCCCGGTCGTGTTATTTCGCATTTTGGAGAGCAGAATTGGCCGCCTAGAACGTGTGGGGGTTTTTTAAGGCGTTGGTTTACGCGAATCAGCCGACGACGACTCAAATCTTAAAAGAGGAAATTGGGCGCTGCATTAATGAAATACCACAGCATTTATGCAAAACGGTCATTGCAAATTTCATTAAAAGATCGCGTGTTTGCCAGCAAAGCCGAGGCGGCCATCTGCCCGATGTGTTGTTTCATATATAACCTCATTATGTCTACTTTACGATATAATAAAGTTTCACGATTTTTTTAAATATCTGTGTTTTATTTAAATTTTAAATCTTGCGTTCTTGTTGGGATACCCTTTAGTAAGAACTGTTTAACTCCTTAAAACCGCCATGAACCTCAGACTTCACCTCTTTATTGTCGTCAGCATTAACGCATGGGTGCACATAAAAGTATATTTATTTGTTTTACTTTCCATAGAAAAATATTATATTACTCGTTTCCAAAGAAATGTCATCCTATAGAGGAAAAAGGAAAATGGATTCATTCACTTTCGAAAAATCTATGCTGACTTTTTAGTTATCTTTGATGCTGATATGAATGGTTTCAATGGAAAACAGCACCCACAGCATATTGTGTGTATAAATATTTACCTAAATTTTCAAAATATTATTAGATGTGATTGTTGTTTCTGCCTCTGATCAAAATCGCTTATTAACTACAAGAAGACACAAAAAAGTTAAAAAAAAATGTTCTTTATTTTTCGACATAACCTTCTGTTAAATCGGTGCACTTTTTCCAGTGACATTCAATGGCTTCTATATCCTATTTACAGTAAGAATTGTCAAACTCCTTAAAATAGCTATCAACTGCAGACTTCACCTCTTCATTGCTGACAAATCTTTCACCACCGAGACAATTTTTCGAAATTGAAAATAGACCGGGTGCGCTAAATCTGGCGAATAAAGTGAATGATGAAGCAATTCGAGCTCTAATTCATTAATTTTGGCCATCGCAATAGTGGATGTCCTTCCTTGTTTAACAAATGCGGCCTTTTTTCATAGTTTCATCACCTAAACACCACAGTAAATTCACATAATATTTGCCGTTGATAATTATTGAAGATAATCAATAAAAATAAACTCATGCGTATCCGAAAAAACAGACACCATGACTTTGGCTGCTGATGGAATTGTCTTCGCCTTTTTTGGACACGTATCGTCCATTCCACTCAACCGCTCTGACTGTTTCTTTGGTCTCAGACGTGAAGTAGTGGTTCTACGTCTCATCCATGATTAAAAATCGACGCAAAACTTCAGCTTTATTTCAGTGAAACATTGCCAAACGCTCAACTGAAACATTTTCACCCCGCTATTTTTGCACTATTGATAGCAAGCGCGGCATCCATCTTATGCATAGCTTTCTCTTCTTCAAATATACGATCAATATACGATATAGAGAACTTTTTGAAATGCTTATAATTTCAGCTACCTTTAGCCAACACCATCATTTTGTAGATTTTCTTAACACACCCGGTTAAGGCGTGGACACCTCAGTTAATCAACCATTACGGTGTTTATCTTGGGAGCTCGTACGGCCTCGTTTAAACTCTGGTACCCAATATTCTATAGTCGTAAACAAAGGAGCAAACTCCATCAGAGTAGAATTTTGGTATCGTGGAACGTATTTCCACATCAACGTCAACTTTATTAATTCCATTCAAACGTACAGAGTTGCTCTATTTATACTAAAATTACTTATTCTAGAAAATGCTACGATATTTCAGCGAGAAATCATATTTACATAATGGGTGCAACAAAGACAGAATAGTGTTGTTTATCGTAGACTTAATTCTAGAATGTTCTTATTTACATAACAAGTGAAAAGGAGATAACAATAGGCTATATAATGAGAGTGAGAAGAACAAACATAACTTACTGTCGTAAACGTAATTCTAGAAAAGTCCCACCCACAGATAAAGAGGAAAATAAATTAATTATACCGTACTTAAATGTTCTGGGAGCGGTTTTGATGATCTTTCTAGAATACACACTTAGAGAAATTATACTCACATATTGCAGAATTTAGCTCGGCTTTAATATTGGTTGGACTGAGAACTTCTAAATGGAAATATTGAATTACATAACGGCGACAAATTTTTTTTTCAGGTTTACAAACTCAAAGAGATCGCTTACTTTTGTTGGTTTACTTAAACATATGTTTTATAAGGTTGCCGTTTTTCACCGAAATAATTTTTTTTTTTTCAAACTACTGTTACCATCTACGAGTATACGTCCGTTCTGCTAGTTTTTAGATCCTAGTCTTTATATTTCATTTCAGGCAACATTAACAATTTATGAACTTTGTACTTTGGAAACGTTGAACAGCAAATGCTTAAAGAGAGAAAAAAAAGCATAACTTCCCGGGCAAAAGTACAGATTTCCGATTAACTTAATGATAGCGGACATCTGCACACAAACACACATGGCAGTTCAACCAACGATTATCATCTATTATTCACATATTAAACCTTAAGGAAATGACCTCAGAAGTCATGAATTCATGTTAAGAATGAATACGATTAATTAACATCTCCCTCACTAATTTATTTGTAAACAAAAAAATAAACAAAAACAAACAAACAAATTCATATTATGTGCTGTAATGGGAGCGGAGATTTACGGCCAGATTACGTTTATATCAAATGATTTATGTATTTACTTATGTTCTTATTATTACATCATTAACGTATACATTCCTCTGTCCTAGATTTTTTTAGTTTCATTAGTGCGTAAACACAATTAAATTTAATAGAGATTTTACCATGTGTTGCGTATGTTCCACTAAAGAAACAAAGCACTAATTTAAATAATTAACGAATAAAGTGGATTCAATCAAAAGAATTCTAAATTGAACCCAAAATAAATTCTCTAGTGAAAATGTTTTACTTGGAATACAAAATTGTAATATTAGAGAGTATAATTTTAAAAAAATATTATAAAGGATGGCGCATAAGTAACGTTAACGGCGACTATATTGAATGCTTTCTTGTGCATCATTTGGTTTTAACTTGTGAATCAATTGCATCTTATGTAGAAAAAATTTCTTCCAAAGACAGCCTAGACATCTCTAACTGTTGAGAACGTCGCCTGGTGGAAGTTTCGGGGTTTTCTTCAATATTTGCTTGCACTCAAGCAATGTTCACTTCATTTCGAACAGCACGCGGAAGATCACGTACAGCCCCTTGCTGCCTAAAACGCTGAACCAATCGGTAAATTGTTGGAGCGCTAGGAGCATTTCGAATATGAAAGAAATTTTGAAATGAAATTTCGATGAAATTGAACAATTTTGGTTCTTTGTTCTGTGCTGAGCCTTTCCATCATAAATTTCCCAAGTTTTATTTAGTTAATTCTGTATAGAGACGAAAAAAAAGACTTAAACAAAAAATATATTCACTGATCAAATCTTAAAGTTGCTTATGTGCCACCCTATATAACAAAATGTACATACTTATTTGCAAAAGTACAGATGTAAATATTTTTCCAGCTAGTCAAATTTATTTTCTTGCAAAATTTGGATACATCCTTTTGGGAGAAACATTATTAGCTAATAATGAAAAGAAATGATATGAAAAATTCGAGTTGTTTTCGGATTTCCGAAATTTTTTTATATTTTTTTCCGATTTAGAACACTTGACAATTAGCAAATAAAAAAATTAGCTATCTATTTCTGCATACAATTTCTCAAACTAATGCCTATGCCAAAATATCAGATTAGGCAGAAATTAATTATGGTTTTTTTCTTGCTCATTCGGTTTCAACAGCTAGCAATAAATAACACCAACCTGGTCCCATCAGAGCATAACCTTCGCGGCGTAAATATTCGGCCTAAACGAAGTCGTAAAAGCAGCCGGGCAGCCTTTATGACTTTATTTTCTTTGGATTGCTGTAATGAATCCGGTTCTTCATCGCCCGTTACAATACTATGAAGAAAGCCGTTCCTTTTTTGTCGCCGAAGCAGTTATTCACAGACGCTTCAACTAATAAGGAAGCCAAGTTCCTTGCTTTTGAACCATTCCCAACGTATGCAATCGCTTAAAAATGGGTTGACTGGAAACTCCTAATAATGAAGCAAATTCTAATTACGTTTGTCATGGATCACCATCAAGCAATGTCGTCAATTCAGTGTCTTCGAAGGGTTTTCGTCTTCCTTTACGCCAACGGTCGTCAACATCAAAATCACTGTCTTTAAAGCCACGGAACCAACCTCGACACGCTGTTTCACTTAAACATTTTGAAGCTCTCGATGAGCTTTTATGGCAATTATGTGTGTAATACAATATTAGATAAATGTCCACCTCTGTTAGCCTCACAAATGCGAACCCTTTTAAGCACATTTTTCATTAAATTCTCTCACATTTCATGCGGTATTTCATTAATTTCATCACGAATAGTTTCTTTGAGTTGCTCAAGCGTTTCTGGTTTGTTTGCATAAACCTTGCTTTTCAGATATCCCCACAAAAAGAAGTCCGGAACAGTCAAACCAGGCGACCAGACAGAAGTCTCGCAGTAATTCCATTGTAATCCTGGCTGTATGCGATGTGGCACCGTCTTGTTGATACCGCCGTCTTGTGAATCAAGCCCAAAGCATGCAATTGTGGCGTTGAAAAGTTGTCAACCATGTCCCAGTTACTGTTACGACGTTTTCAGTTTCAAAGAAGTAAAGTTCAATGATTCCTCCTGACCAAATTACACACCAGACTGTCACTTTTAATAGATGCGAAGGTGACTGATGAGTAATTTGAGGGGTGTCCATTGCCCAGAACCGACTATTCTGTTATTATTGCTATTATTATAATTTTTTCCTGAAAATCGGGGTTGTCATAGACGAGCTGTAACATCTTATTGGCATATGTACGTCGGCGTAAATGGTCTTGTGGAAGAAGCTCTTGTGTCCACTGAATCATAAATGGAAACAAATACAAATTCTTGTGCAAAATTGTGGCAAAAGTTGTTCTTTGAAGACCAAGCTCCTGAGAACGTCGTCGAATTGAGGTTGATGGATTGCTTTTAACACTTTCTTGAGCAGCAGTAATGTTTTCAGCCGATCTTGCAGTAAGTTGTGGTCCATGCTTAGTCCTATCAGCTACAGACCCTCATTCTTCGAAATCATTCAGTACACGATAAATAGCGCGTCTTGTTGGCACGTTGTTTCACCTATAAATTTCACGTAATTTTCTCATCGTCACAGGAAACGATGATTGATTTTCATAAAATATTTTAACGATTAAACACGTTGGTTTATCAAATATTTTTCCATAATAAATTTGCCACGTCTCCACTCCACGA
>JAHXMU010000164.1:68477-122872 GCA_019455685.1 Philornis downsi
TTCCCGACGGACACCCTGTATTAAAATGTCCAAGATATTGCATACGAGTATCTTTTTCGACTGAAGCCACTTAAGTTCCGGCAAGAGTACATAAAGTGTGAAAACTTATACCTATAGATAGGACAGCTCATCTGATAACAAATTGTATAGAAGTTAGTTTTTTTTTGAGGTGGTCAGGTAAATAGCTAACCGTAATGACAAAACAAACCATATTATCCTTGCTGTAAAACCAGTATTGGCTCATTACAAACTTCCTTTCATTTTATTGCAGACACTCATGTTACGAAAGCTATACAAGTTTGATCTGCAATCCAATAATAGAATACAATCATATGAGCTGTATAAAAGTTTATTTCCCATAATTTTGAATTGCATACTTGTTTGTATTGAAACAGTATTGTACGTTCTCCTCCATGGCATCAAAAACAATTTTTAGTATATGAGAAAGATACTGAAGACTTCACCATGTGATGCGTTGCTCCAGAAAGTAATCTGCTTAGATTTCAATTCAGTCGAATTGACTTCACTTGTGAATAAGTGCCAGTAAATGATCTGCCCTTATACTTGTTAACAAATATTATTTACGAGTTTACACTTCACTATCAATGAATAACACACTTACATTGGTTGTATGAATACTTTCATATAAGTGTGCGTATATGTGTGTGTGTGTATGTGTGTGTGTGTATGTGTGTTGGAAGCAAAATATAAAGATGTATTGAAAATCACTTGATACGAAAAATGTGTAACATTTTCACCTCCTTGTTCTTTGGCCCAATTTTCATTCGACATATAACAAAGCAGTTAAATTGAACCCTTTGGCAAGATAGTGCATCAAAGGATTCTCTATTATGTGAAATCGTGAAAAGTGTTGTAATTCAATTGTATAGATTTTGAAAACAGAAGCTGCGAAAAGGCCATGAAAGAGGCTTTGTAGGTTTTTATATCTAATTATCTTCAATGATCCTAAATGGGTTTCAAAATTTTCGACTTTTGAAAGACATCGGCCGTATAAACGGTTCTGGTACCTTTATAAAAATTGGTAATTTTAACTCATTTACGATTATCCATTTAGTTGTTTCAAAACAGCCGGAAAGGCTGTTAGTTGTTAAATATATGTCATCTGAAGTATTATTTATTTAGTGAAAGGTTTGCCATTCACGAATATGGATCGCTTTCCAACCGCAGAAAGCGTAACAATAGTTAAAACTTACTACAAAAGTGTTGATTTAAACGTGGGCTTTCAATCGATCAAAATTTGCTTCAGCGATGCAGCTCATTTCGCACTCACTGGTTACCTCAACAAGCAAAAATGTCACATATGGAGTTGGGAGAACTGAAAAGTGATTGCAGAAAAGTCATTACGTCCGGAAAAAGGTGTCTGAAAGTGTCATTGGGACGTATTTTTTTTCAAAAACTACCTAAAAGTAATCCACTGCTGCAACCATTCTAAACGCGGTTATTTAAATGGCTTGTATTTCATACGTAATGGCAGGGTCCAAACGTTACAATTAAATAAAAGTTTCATTGAAAAGTGGATAACCTTATATATCCATAGGTTCATATTTAACAATCAATTACACTAATTACAGTCCAATGCGCAGCAGATGATAAATAAACATAGTTCTAAGAATGCAAACTGGCGGCACTATTACTAGAATTAAGGTACCTCCTACACAAACAGTCCGATAGATATATAATCTATATATATTTATTTTTTCGACTACATAAAATATTTATTATTTAAATTTTGGGTAAATTTTAACAATTATATACAATCCGTATACGCAAAACTATTAGTTGCACCACCAAGTTCCCGCTGTTTGCCACTAGATGGCCCCAGCTGTATGTGCTAGTCGATTCTGTCATAACCTAAACGTCATGAGCCAAGCTCAGGTATATGGTAAATATACCGCCCCGACACAATAGTGATTTTCTTTTGACGTCATGTTCTTTTGGTTGTGTGAATATGTATGATTTTGTGCCAAATAATCGTCATATGAGGGAAGTATTGATTTTTTATTTCAATCGAAGAAAATGGTGGCTGAAGCTCATCGAGAGCTTCAAAACGTTTGCGGAGATGCTGCTTCAGGTGAAACAACGTGTCGAGATTGGTTCCATCGCTTTAAAGACGGTGGTTTTGATGTTGACGACCGTCCGCGTGAAGGAAGACAAAAAAGACACTGAATTGTGGACATTGCTCGATGGGGATGCGTGCCAAACGGAGGTAGAGCTTGCCTCAGTATTAAGAATCACCTGCTAAGCCATTTCCAAGCGATTGCATACATTGGGATTGATTCAATACCAATGAACTTGAATTTCTTATGAGTTGAAGCCAAGGGATGTTGAGCTTCGGTGTTTCGCCTGCGAATAACTGATCCAGCAACAAAAAAGGAAGAGTTTCCTTTATCGTATTGTAACGGGTGGTAAGAAATGAATTCATTACAGAAATCCAAAGAAGAAAAAGTTATGGGGGACTGCCCGGTCATGCTTCTACGCTGTCGCCTCGGCCGAAAATTCACGCTGTGAAGATAATGCTCTATATTTAGTGAGACCAGGTCAGTGTTCTTTATTACGAGCTGCGAAATCATCATCAGGGATCGGCATCGACTTCAGTAAATGCGATTGAGCCGCACTCTGCGCGAGAAACGCCCACCATACGCGGAAAAGCACGAAAAAGTGATTATTCAGCACGACGACGCTTGGCCTCGCGTGGCTAAGCCCGTTAAAACCCAATTGGAAACGCTGAAATGGGCGTACCGCTGGATCGCCATCTTCTTTTTCTTCTTCTTCTTATGTGGTGACTGGAATAGACAGCCTTATCTATTATACGCTGCCCGTAGAAAATAAATCCATGCGGTTCGATCTTCTGCGCTTCTCCTCCAATTCGTCACACCAAGCTTCGATAGTATTTCAAAAGCCTAGTCCTTCCAACGGAGTTTAGGTCGTCCTCTTGTGCGCCGTTCATCAAGTTCGTTGTCGAAATCCTTCAATGGCAGAGCATTTGGGTTCATACGCACAACATGACCCAGCCAACGCAATCGCTGTATATTAATGCGTTTGACCACGTCGATGTCGGCATATAGTTCATACAGCTCATTGTTCATGCGACGCCGATACTCTCCGTTAATGATGACGGGTCCATATATCTTCCGGAGTATTTTCCTCTCGAAAACTGCTAGTACTGATTCATCCGCTTGCGTCATAACCCAGGATTCTGAGCCATATAGCAAGATGGGTAAAACCAACGTCTGGTACAGTTGGATTTTTGTTTGTCGAGAGGGGGCTTTATCATTGATCGCTTGCTTATCCCGTAGGAACATCTGTTAGCGAGCAATGCTCTCCTCTTTATCTCCATGCTGTCATCATTCGTTTTGTTTACAGCGGAACCGAGGTAGATGAATTCTTTCACCACTTCAAAATTATAGCTGTCAACGTTCACACAGCGTCCCAAACGAATAGACTCTTTGCTAGTTGAAACCAATAACTTTGTTTTGTCCTCGTTTACTATCAGACCCATTTTCGCTGCTTCCTTCTCGATGCCTGAGAAAGCTGCAGTAACATCTCGCAGTTTTCACCCAATAATGTCTATGTCGCAGTTTTCACCCAATAATGTCTATGTCATCTGCATATATGAGTAACATATGGCTTTTATTGAAGATGGTACCAGTCGTGTTAACTGCAGCCTCATAATCATCTCCAACAGTACGTTGAAGAGGTCGCACGATAGACTGCCGTTCTGCCTAAATTCTCGTTCGGTGTAAAAAAGCTCGCCTAGATCTTTGACTGTCTTTACTGAAGACTTCGTGGCAGTCAGTGTCATTCTACAAAGACGTATAAGCTTCGCGGGAATTCCAAACGGGGAAATGGCCTCATACAGCTTTTGCCGTATCGGGCAACCGAAAGCAGCTTTATAATCGACGAAAAGATAGTACGAGTCGATCTGTTCCTCTTGGGTGTGAAGATCTGGTCAGTTGTTGATTTGCCAGGTCTAAAGCCACACTGATAAGGTCCAATCAGGTCAGTTAGAAACGGCTTTAGTTTTTCACACTCGATAGGACCTTATAGGCTATGAGTAAAACACTGATACCGCGATAGTTTTTACAAACACTTGGATCGCCTTTTTTAAGCACAGTACATAGTATACTCAAATACCAATCATCGGGCATGTTTTCGTCGAGCCAAACCGTATTTAGGGGCCGATGCAGGCTGTTCATCAGCTCATCGCCACCAATTTTAAACAGCTCTGCTGGCAGGCCATCGCCATCTACGTATGAAAAATAGTAGCTTTTTTTAATTTCATGGTTGAATATGGAATAGTTCATTTTATAATTCAATTTAAGCAAACTGTTGTTATTCAAATAATGATTTTCATTTCAATTCAGTTATAAAACAATTTATATAATTCACTGTGTATTTATTTAAAAAGAGCGGAGGTAATTATATTCAACATACTTCTTAAATTTGCAATTTAAATAAGTTTTGTGTTTTTTAAAATTTACGAATAAATGGCAACATTTTCGATAAAACTCTGAAAAATGCACATTATCAGGTAATTGGATTGAGTCCTTTTGTGGACAACTTTTGTCGTACTCAAACTAATTTTACTTATCTAGGAATACTTGCGATCTATAGATTTGTGGTTTATATGTATACCGACTCTCCATCCGATAGTTAGGCAGGCGACTCAAAAACGCTCCCTTCTCAAACACGATAAATCAAATTGGGTATTTTTTCGCGGTAAAAATTTTAATTTTATTGTACTTTCCTATATTTATGCTTACAAATTGAACCGTCCCTGAAAAATATGTGAGTTTAGAAGTTTATTTCCCCCTTGGACCAGCTACCAGCATACATGGTGTTAGAAAATAAATAGTAAATTTTATAAAAAAAGTTCTTGTGGGTCAAATATCTCCTACTTGATGGATATTGAAGAGTATCTAATCTAATGTGCCCATGAACGTATAACGTTTTTCAGTTCTTGTGGGTCAAATATCGCCTACTAGATGGATATTGCAGAGTTTCTTATCTAATGTGCCCATGAATGTATAACGTTTTCATGCTAACTTTAAGAGTCAACATTTTACCGTCCGACTAGCTTTGCAACTATGCCTTTGCCTTTTACCTATACAAAACCCAGTATCTGTCTTTACTAATTTATTAATTAGTTACTATTACTGAGTTCATAAAAATCGCAGATATCATTTGTTATCTTCTTCTGCGCAGTTAGTATATATAACGACTAATGTTTGTTACAGTATTTTGCAATCCTATTTACACTAACTAACAGGTAAATACGCAGACAAGTGAAATCAACTACAGGTTTGGATACGATGTACAGTAATTATCTCTTATTTATAAATAGCATAGTAACCAGCATTCACTACCTGCATGTCGTATCTGCCTATCATGAGATATATGTATGAGATCTTTGTTTCAAGCTTATGCCATTTTCAAACTAAGTTGAGTTTATAAGTCATTAAAGAGATTACCAAGTAATTGACACAAAATATTTGAGTATATCTACATTTATTCGGTTATGTAAAGAAATTTCTTGAATAGTTTGCATTTTTAGCTCCTTCTTATGACCGAATATCCTCTCAAGTGCACATTTATATCTATATGCATGTGTGTATGTGTATGTGTATGTGTATGCATCAACTCATTTTGATAAAGTCCACAAATTAGTACAGCATTCATAGTTAATGTGTGAATAGTGTAATTAAGGTGCATTATTGCAATAAATATGCAAGCAGGCTTGTGATTACAATGTGGCTTACATTTCATGCATACAAATTCGTTGCCTCGGTATTTGTTAACTAATGATGTTTACTAATCAAGCGATTATTAAAATTGCTTTAAATCGCTCTCTATGATTAACTATTATGCGTGTATGCCAAAAGTGTGGTGGTCAGCATATATTAATTATACATAAGCACGATTGACCTACATGGAGAGGTGGTGTTGATTAGAAGGATGCAAATGTGTCTTCATATTGGGCATAACATTCTCAGGGATAGTCTTAGTAATATTGAGAGACGCAACAAAATATAATAACATAAGTATATGAGCAAAGGATGATAAATATTTTTGATGAAATAGTCAAAGCAAAAAAATTTTTAAATGAGTATCTTTTCCATTTCCCAGATACCAAAACAACAGAAAACCCCGAATTTTGTGAAACTACTTCACACCCCACATAGTGGTTTACGCCAATTAAATGTTATTTCGATTTTCTTTTGGCTGTTGGAGGGATTTGTATCAGAGGACCTGAGGTTTTTATCGTGGACTTCTTGTTCTATCATATGGTGAGATACCACACCGCCTGTAGTAAAGGGTATATACTGGGTGTACCTCGGGAAGGTATACTAATTTGTTTGTTTATAATTTTCGATTAAATGAAAGAGAATGGATCTTATGTTAATAAATGTTCTATTTAATATCGGCAATTATGTATGGAATACAATATAAGGTAAATGTCTACCTCTGATAGCCTCACAAATGCGAACCCTTTTAAGCACATTTTTCATTAAATTCTCTCACATTTCATGCGGTATTTCATTCATTTCATCACGAATAGTTTCTTTGAGTTGCTCAAGCGTTTCTGGTTTGTTTGCATAAACCTTGTTTTTCAGATATCCCCACAAAAAGAAGAACGGAGCAGTCAAATCCAGCGACCGTTGAGACCAATCAACATCCCCATTTCTTGAAATAACTTGTTGTGGAAAGAGGTCTCGCAGTAATTCCACTGTAATCCTGGCTGTATGCGATGTAGCACCGTCTTGTTGATATCACATGTTAATCAATCCCAAAGCATGCAGTTGTGGTGTTAAAAAGTTTTCAATCATATCACGATATCGCTCCCAATTAACAGTTACCGTTACACCATTTTCAGTTTCAAAGAAGTAACGTCCAATGATTCCTCCTGACACAGACTGCCACTTTTAATGGATGCAAAGGTGACTGATGAATAATTTGAGGGTTTTCCATTGCCCAGAACCGACTATTCTGTTTATTCACATATCCATTCAAATGAAAATGTGTCTCGTCACTCATTATGATTTTTTAATGAAAATCGGGGCGAGCTCTAACATCCTATTAGCATGTGTACGGCGACGCAAATGGTCTTGTGGAAGAAGCTCTTGTGTCAACTGAATCTTAAATGGACCCAAATGAAAATTTTTGTGCAAAATTGTAGCCAAAGTTGTTCTTTGAAGACCAAGCTCCTGAGCATGGTGTCGAATTGAGGTTGATGGCTTGTTTTAAGCACTTTCTTGAGCAGCAGTAATGTTTTCTTGCAGTACGTTGTGGTCCATGCTTGGCCCTATCAGCTACAGACCCCCTTTCTTCGAAATCATTCACTACACGATAAATAGTGCGTTTTGTTGGCACGTTGTTTCTCCGAAAAATTTCACGTAACTTTCTCATCGTCACAGTAATCGATGATTGATTTTGATAAAATATTTTAACGATTAAAACATGTTGGTTTAGCGAATATTTTTCCATAATAAATTTGCCACGTCTCTATTTCACGACTGCCAAATATAAAGTGTCACGACTAATCTTTACCAAAATGGCGGCAAAACAAAGTAGTATACCTTCCCGACGGACACCCTGTGTTTTGTCATAAAGTACCTGAAATTGACCATATATTGACGTAAAGCTAATTAACGGGAATGGCATAATTATTTCTGTCACTTAGTTGGCACAATTTTACTCCATACTGATGCAAAGAAGTGAAGCATTTTCAAAAGTGCTTAAGAAGTAGTGGAATCAACTGAATTGTACGTCGATGAAGGAAGGGAAATGATATTTAAATATCGTCACTTACATTTAATGGAAGTGACCTTTAAATCTTTCACATCTTGCGAAAGGTATTCATACCATTTTGCGCTATCGTGCTGGCACGAAATGATCGATTAGTTCTGAAAAACCAGAAATTTCTTAAAACACTCAAACTCATGTGAATCGTTAAAAACGTGATATAACGAGTCAGTTCGAGGTGGTATGGGCTAGTAAGTGTGACTTATAAACCTGTCTAACTCTAACCCTTATTATTCGGAGTTATCACATTTTTCGCTTTTAAAAGTAAAGTTAAATAAAACACACATAAAAATATGATTTCGGTGAAAGTTTTGTTTCATTATAACGCCTGGACTTTGCCATTTTGTATGAAATACAATGTCATTGAAATGACCGCAGCAGTTGATCCCTTTAAGGTAGTTTTCAATCACTTTTTCTCACATTTCATCAGGTATCTCGGCAATAATTTGACGAATGTTAGTTTTCAAATGATCCAAAGTTTGGGCAGTATTCGCGTAAACACAATCTTTAACAACCTCTAAGAGTCTCAAATGGTATGATCCAATTGAAGTCCCCAAAACGTGAAAATAATTACTCCTTCTGTAAACTTCTCATGCAATAAGGCCTAAATTGGTCGTATTGTGTGGCTTGTGGCTTCGTCTTGTTGGAACCATATATCGTCCAACGCATAATCTTCAATTGCAGGCCAAAAAAGTCGGTTATCACACGGCCATAACGCTGTGAATTGAAATTCGGATTATTCGCCGCAACTTCACCAACAGAAGCGATATTTTCAGGAATGCGTACAGTGCGATGATGTACAAGCCTGACCACGTCTGTAACGCTTCCACTCTCTTCAAATTACTTTATATTCTTGTCAATTCCTTGCACAATAGGTCGATTATGATGACCATAATCACCCCGTAATTCACAAAATGTGCTAACATTTGAACTGCCCACATTGTTGTAAGTTTTAACTATTTTCACACGTTTTTCTGTTGTTAAGCGATCCACATTCGTTTTTTCCATTCATTTTCTTTATTGAATCTTTCTTTTGAAATTTACAATAAGTATTTAAATCTTAATCCTATCTTAAACTAAAGTATCCTGCCATTGCCGGATCTTATTTTTGGTGAGCCGAACTTTGTATCACCGGTTTAAGTCTAGCGTGTTCTTTCTTCTTAGCCGTATATGACCTGGAAAATGTTGAAGGTTTTGAGCGAGTAAGTTTGAGTTTTAGGACAACTTCGATATACTCGCATATGACCAGCTTAATTTTCTCATTTTCTCGGAAATGTAATAAATGTTTAAATCCTTGTGTATGTTATCATTCCTAATATACCATGGGGCACCACCACAAATTTGGCGCAGTATTCTTGATTGTCTTCTCTGTAGCTTATTTATGTTAGAAGCTGATGCCGTTCCCCACAACTGGATGCCGGGTGTCCATATTGACTTCAATATGGTTTCGTAGATGGTGATTTTATTTTCCAAACTGAGAGTAGACTGGGAGCCAATAAGCCAGTGAAGTTTTTAATTTCAATTTTACGATTTTTGAATCAATGTGATTTCTCCAGGTGAGACGTCGATCAAGGTGAATACCCAAATATCCGTTATGAACGGATATGGTACTACCGTGAATAGTGAGAGCTAGGCAATTGTTCTGTCTAAAAGAAGAAATGTATCCTGTACACTCTTAGAGGCATTTATTTTTATCTTCCATTTTTCGAGCCAAGATACTAATGTATGTAAATGAGGCTGCAGTTCTCTAGAAGCCATTAATGGGCAAGTGCTAGTGCTCATGAATGCAGTGTCATCAGTGAAAGTTGAGGTTTGAATTAGGGAATAAACAGGCATGTCAAAGGTGTAGATGGTATATAGTATAGGGCCTAGTATACTGCCCTGCGGAACTGCTGCTGAAACTTTTCTCTGAGTTGAAACAGAGTCTTTCGATTTTACTACAAAAGATCGATCCTTTAAGTAGCTCTCCAGCAGCTCCCATATTCGTAAATGGCAAATCTTTCACTAAATAAATAACACTTCAGATGGCAGGTATTAAACAGCTCACAGCCTTGCCAGACCAGTGGTTTTGAAACCTTTAAGTAGGTGACCCTGTAATATAAAATGAACGAATATAAGAATACTAGTTTTGTTTACAACACACAAAATAGCGTTTATAACAAAAATATTCTTAAAATTTTATGAACTCTGCTGATTCTTTGCAAAAACGCAAACTTTACGTGTTCTCTCATAGACTTACTGATGTCCTAGAATTTCGGATCGGTCGTTCGCGATCATTTATTTATATTTTATGTCTTTTATTATTTTCAAAGTACGTAAACTCTTTGCTATCAAGTCTAATTTATATGTTGCCTCTTAAAATTAATTATTTTTTTTCAATTTGCGTACAAAATTTAAGTGCATTTCATCAGGCAGTGCCATCTTGGCTTGAGTTTGAGTGGTTACCATTCTACGTACTTTCACATATTAACATTAGTAGCTGTACAATTTTTAGTAAGATGGTTTACTACACATCTCCTATCGCAATTAAATCTTTTATGCATACTCATTCCAATTATTTATTCTAGTTTTAAAAGATTTAAATAAAAACTTTTAAATTTAGTCTGCAATATAATAGTATATAAAAAGAAGAAAACAAACCATGTTCATCCATTTAATAAATGAACTTTTAATCCTTATCTTGGTCACAGAAGAAAAACAATGTACATGTTCTGGCCTGCAGGGCTTACGAGTCACATTCTCTCATAGACAAATAAACAGAATTGTGAAATGAACATGAGACTGAAATAAGATAAAAATGTATGCATCCTGCTGCATGCACTGGCATAAATACATGTCCTTTCTCTGTATAAGCACTATAAAAACATAAAAGTATTTGCAATTATCCTTAAGCATTACTTAATTACGAACAAAAACAATGACCAGAGCATCTGTGGAAAAGTAGCAAAAAAAAAAGGACTATTAAGAGAAATCGCACACAACAAATATTCACCCTTATGTTTTATGTAAAGATGCCTTAAAGGCAGCACATTCTTTAATTTAATCTGTTGTGGATGTTGAGCTGCATGTGTACATTCCCAAACTGGCACATTGAACTATAACTGAAATTGCTTCATGATGTATATGTATATAAACATATATGTGGATAATTATATATATATATATACATATATAGGTATATATATATAAAGGGTGTCCCAACAAGAACGCAAGATTTCAATTTGTCGCCATTCGAAGTGTCATTATTTGCCATCTAAACAATTATTACTGTTTGCTAGTAGAAGGCTCGAGGTTAGCAAAACTGGAGCGCTACACGAATGAACAACGCATTCTGATTGTGAAATTGTTTCAGCAAAATGGTGAAAGTTATGCGGCTACAGTTCGCAAATTGCGATCAATTTGGGGTAACAATAATGCTCCAAAAGAGTCAACTGTAAAGAGACTAATGGATAAATTTGCCAAAACTGGGTCTGTTAGTGATGTAAAGACAACAACGCGCCTTCGACCAGGTCGATCGACCGAAAATGTCGCAGCTGTACGTTATGATGTCGCTCAAACTCCATCCACCTCAATTCGACACCGAGCTCAGCAAATAGGTGTCTCCAAATCCACTATGCAGCGAAATTTGATGAAAAATTTGCATCTTCATGCATACAAAGTTCAATTGACTCAAGAACTGAAGCCAGCTGACCATGGATAGTGAAGAGAATTCGTTAATTGATGATTGGAGAGACAACATGAAAATACTGATTTTGCCGATAAAATCATCTTTAGTGACGAGGCCCATTTCAATCTTGATGGCTTCGTAAATAGGCAGAATTGCCGCATTTGGGGTGAGGAAAATCCTCGACTGATTTACGAGAAACAAATGCATCCTTAACGTATCACTGCGTGGTGTGGATTTTGGGCTGGAGGAATCATTGGAGCTTTTTTTTATGAAAACGAGGCATGTCAAGCGCAAACAGTCAATGGTGTTCGGTATCGTGAAATGATAACCAGTTTTTTCATGCCTAGAATTGAAGAAATGAGTGTGGAGGGGATGTAGTTTCAACAAGAGGGCGCCACATGTCATACAGCCAGAGAAACAATTTAATTGCTGCATCATCTTGCGTTCTTATTGGGGCACCCTTTATATATCTGTGCTCACAACCCATAACAGCCTAAGTCTGTTTTTCAATATTTTCAGTACAGGAGTTTAAAGTTTTCAATCTTCACTGAAAATCAGGAAAAGGTGTTTTTTGGGAAAACTTTGCTACAGATTCCAAGGAAACGAATTTCTTTACTTAGTTGTTAACAAAAAATAGTTGTTTATTCTCGCAGTCAAAAGATATTATCGAAAAAGACACTTAGGCTCTTATGAATTGTTGAACGAAAGAAAGTCAAAAAGTTCAAGTTGAGTTAGGCTATTATTCCACATTAAATAAAAAACTTTAAGTTTGGAGAAAGACCTTAACTCAATTTATGTTTATCAAAAAACGAAATTGTAATTCGGAATAACAGCTTAACTCAAGTTAGGAAAATAAAATTGTTTCTTTATTTTATTGGATTAACGACTTAAGTTGATTTAGGCAATGACGAAAAAATAATGTTTATATTTGTTGTAATCCTAAACTGACTTAGGCAGTTATGCCAAAACAGTCATTTAGAAAAATAACTTAAGCTATTAGGTTTTTTTTAGGATTAATTGCCTTCCTAGAAGAGATACAAACATGAAAAATTTAGGCAAATAAATTTAGATACGCTGAATACGATGGTGCTCATAACTCAATTGTGTCCTAACTCGAGTTAGGCTGTTACGGGCTGTGATCACAGATATATATTTGGAGGAATATTTTCGCATTAGTTTGATTTTTCGTAGTCATTAATGTAGAAGATTTCATATTTCCATTAATATTTCTTAAAGACATATTTAGTTAGTATTTAATAAAATTTAACAACATTTTTTAATTAATTGAATTGGGTCGGAGGAGTACAAAAGTTTGACCTTTTCTGAAATGAATTTCGGTTCTAATTGAAAAATAATTTACGAATAGTTGGGTTAGAAACATCATGTTTGATAAATTTTTGTTTTAGTTGTGCAAAATACTTAACCAAAGTAATTTCTTAAAAACTACAATCATGTTCTACAAGAAAGCTGCTTGAAGAAACTGTCACTAACAAAAGTGTAATTTGTAAAAAATCGTAAAAAATAATAATAATAGTACTTGCTATCAATGAATATTTTGCAAAAGAAAAAAAATCATAGAGGCGCTGTCACAAATTCTAAAAAAAAATATGCCGAAAGTCATACGGAATTCGATGAAGCTATCATTTTGCACCGTTTGTCAGAATAATTTAACAAAAAGTTTCTTTAAAGGAATATTCCTATAATGGTTTCAAAATAGCCGGTCTGACAAGGCTGTCAGCTATCAAATACCTGTCATCTGAAGTGTTATTTATTTAATGAAAGGTTTGTCATTTACGAATATGGATCGTTTAACAACTAAAGAACGCGCAAAAATAGTTAAAACTTACTACAAACGTAGTGGTTCAAACGTGGGCACTTTTCAAGCATTAGGGGATGATTATGGTCGTCCTAATCGACTCAGTGTGCAAGGAATTGGCAAGATTATAAAGAAAATTAAGTAGAGACTGGAAGCGTTATAGATGTTTGGTTAGACCTGCGCATCATTGCAATGTACGCACTGCCGAAAATATCGATTCTGTGTGTGTTGAGCCTATCTTACGTCTCATTATGCATTTGTGCATTTGGTAAATTGGTAAATATATATGGAAGGAACTATAGGGTGGCGCATAAGCAATGTTAAGATTTGATCAGTGAATACATTTTTTGTTTAAGCCATTTTATCGTCTCTTTGCAAATTTAACTAAATAATACTTGGGAAATTTATGATGAAAAGGCTCAGCACAGAACAAAGAACCAAAGTTGTTCAATTTTACTTTGAAAGTCAGCATTCGATTATTCAGATCATATCAAAACTTCTTTCATGTTCGAAATGCTCGTAGCGCTCCAATAATTTACCGATTGGTTCAGCGTTTTGGGCAACAAAGGACTGCCTGTGATCTTCCACATGCTGGAAGACCTCGTGCAGTTCGAGATGAAGTGACCATTGCTCGAGTGCTGGCAAGTATTGAGGAAAACTTCCACCGGGCGACGTTCTCAGGAGTTAAAGATGTCTAGGCGGTCTTTGCAAAGAGTTTTACGTATGTTGCATCTCTTTACATATAAGATGCAATTGCCTCACGAGTTAAAATTATGTGATGCACAAGAACGCATTCAATATAGTCGCCGTTATCGTTACTTATGCGCCACCCCATAGATTGTATGATTCAATATAGTCCATTTACCACATCCAGCTACGATGTAGCACAATATTAGGCTGTGTCAAGTTTTAAAAAGTTTCAAAAAGTTGACTGACAGACTTATTTAAAAATTAATGAAACACAAAAGATTAATTTAAATGCTTCCTTCTGGATGTTATTTTACTGCTGTATCAACTGATACATACCTTCATTCTTTTGGAAGAAGGTGTAGGTTTATAAGAACGATATTTTTGCTTAAATTTTCTACATTCGTTAATAATATATTTAGAGGGTAGTAGAAAATGTATCCGGTTCGACAGAACCAAAATGTATGTGTGTGTGTGGTGGCAGATATTCTCCCGAAGGAATTGAAAATGAGGGAAAAATAAACCAATAGAATCAGTAGGGGGTAGCGTTTGTGCTGCAATATATAGGATATTTACCAGTTTTTTTTTTTTTGAAATACTTTGAGGATTTTAATATTTTTTCCTGAGGTGCTCTTCGGAATGAGAGGTGCTCTTAGATGAGAAGGGAGTTAAGACTAAAATCTAATAAGCATTGTAAGCCAGAGTTGTGTAGGAATTCTTACTGCTAGAATGCGGGAGAAAGATTTTGACAAGATAGAAGATAGTGACTTGAGATATTATATTACAAGTCGATGGGTGTGAAACAAAGATTCCTATTCAAACTGAGCAATTATTATAACTTGCTCACTCACTGAGGGACTACAGTAGCAAATTATGGTAGTATTGAAGTGATTGTGTACGAGGTATTTCCAAAAAGTGAGGTAAAATTTCATTTTTCTTAAAAAAATATTTATTTATTCATCAATTTCCATTTTATCTCCTCCAAAGTAGTCCCCCTTATATAGAATACACTTGTGCAAGCGTTATTTCCAATCCTCGAAGCAGTTCTAATATGCACCTTTTGGTATGTCCTTGAGCTCTCTCAGCGATTGGGTTTTTATCCCCTCAATCGACGCAAAACGTCGTCCTTTCATGTGTTTCTTCAATCTTAGGTACAGGAAAAAGTCGAAGGGGGCCAAATCTGGTAGTTTTTGGTCAAATAATTTCTCACAAGCAAAGATGAGTGAGCAAGTCCATTATCATGATGTAAAAGCCATGAAATTTTTCACAATTCCGGGCATTTTTTTCGTATTACTTCACTTAAACGCGCATAACTTCAAGTTAATACTCTTTATTTAACGCACAATCTTGTGGTAAGAACTCCTGATGCACTATGCCATGGTAATCGAAGAAAACAGTAAGCAAAACCTTGACATTTGATCGAACTTGGCGTGCTTTCTTTCGCCTTGGCTCTCCTGGACTCTTCCATTGGGACGACTGGTCTCTGGTTTCGATGTCATAATCATATAACCGTGATTCGTCACCAGTTATGACTCATTTAAGCAAATCTGGATCATCGCTGATGTCATTCACCAATTTCTGAGCGATGCTCATGTGACGTTATTTTTGGTCAAAATTCAGCAATTTTGGAACGAACTTCGCTGCCACACGCTCCATGCCAAAAAATTCCGAAAAGACTGCATGCCATGAGCCAACCAATATGCCGAAATTCTCAATAACTTCTCTAATTGTGATTCGATGATTCGTCGTAACAATTTTCTTCACTTTCACTACATTTTCATCGGTTGTTGATGTGCTGGGGCGTCCAGAGCGAGCGTCGTCCTTCACATCTTTTCGACCTTGTGTGAAAAGCTTGTACCACTGGCAAACTTTTTTGACTCAGAGTACTCGTAATCTCACCGTATGTTACTTTCAACATTTCCATTGTTTTTGAGCACTTAATTCCATTTTTTACACAAAATTTGATGCAACTTCTTTGATCCATTTTTTTCGATAGCAGAAAATCACCGAATACGCAAAACACTTGTCTTCTTATTTATGCCTCTCACAAACAAACTACACATTTTTTGTGGATAAATCCGTCAATGTATCTTCGAGACGAGTGTACCAACATAAAAAAGAAATAATAATAATCGAAAGTCGAATGTACGTAGACCGCGAAATTTGAAATTTCTCCTTTTTTTTTGAACACACCTCGTATGGTAAGCTATTAGTAGACTAGACATTTACACGACTACTCGAAGCAAAACAATTTACCACATCTCACAGAAGGAAAGATGGTTGTATCGCGCCATGATTTGTCAATAGAAGTACTTATTTGTTATGCGCTGCAAGAGAAAGAAAATATATTTTCTTCACTTCGGCCTTCTCTGCTCCTTCTTCAAAAAGTCACACCAAGGCTTGCCAGTGTTTCGGAAACTTGGTCTAATTGCCTTCTTTTGCGTTAATACTAGTAATGCTTACAGACATTTTAAATAACCAAAAATTACTTTACACCGCTACATTGAATGTCCTTAACATGTACTCAAACTTTCCCCTTTTTCCCGATCGTAACGCTTTGGGCGTTTATGAGTTTAAGTTTAAGATGTTTAAAGGAAGTAAGTAAATATTTTCTTAACATTTATGAGGATATTATATGTGAACTCGTGCGGTGATAAGCTTTAAAATATTGTGGGTTACATTATTACAGGTCTTATGGATGCCAGGAATAATTTTTGACAACAACCACTTTCTAAAAATTTGTCCACGACCCCATAAAAACATAAATATCTTCATCAAGTATAGATGAATGTTTTAGTTAACATCCTGCAATTACAAAGCTCTTTATAAAAAATCTTGTTATTCCTTCTCTGAGGGTACATTCCTTAGTTACTGTTTCTTACGTAGCTAAATTGCAGCACAAAACCAAGTAAAGTCAACACAGATTTGAGCTGTAATGCTCGTCATATACGAGTACTCGTATATGAATATGCTAATTTTTAAATCAAAAATCTTGCTAGGGTGCAAAAGTAATGCGTATGAATTGTTTATTAAAATAGAAATTATGCTAATATAATTGTTTACTTTTTAGGACTTGTTATTTTTCCTCTCTCGCTCTCTCCTTATCCTTTTCTCCCTTTTGCATATGGAAATATTTCTGACGAATAACCAGAAGGGAAAAAGCCAAATGCAATATGCGTATTTCCCATCCACTTAAGTATTACTTAACTAGAGAGCAATTGACACTTAAGGGCTCTTTGCATTAAAGAGCTGAGAGGCAAGGATAGGACGACTGAAAATTGTGATGTCTTTTATGTGAACATATTCCGTTGGGTGTTTGTTTGGTTTTACTAAAAGCTCGATGTGTGGGATGGCTCCAAGTAAAGAAAGTTGCACAACATCTTAGAGTAATGTGTGCGACAGACATAAGATGTAGTCCTCGCATCACATATGAGATTTAGAAGCTGTAAAAAAAACAAACGCCGGACGGTGATGTGGTATCATTTCATATACAGTGTAAACGGTGCACATTGGTTTGGAATACGAAAAAGAGGGTAATGGCGTTATGGACTGACAGAAAATGTGGTGAAAATTTATAGAGGATAACTTAGTTTTGCAGAATAAGGACTCTCTGGACTTTTTGTGTTGACCCAGAATGGTCTACGGCTTGTTGTTTTGAGAAAATTTGTATTTATGTTGCACTTCTTAAAATGTGTTGCGACTAATGATTTAAGATAAATTGTATCTGGGTTGTACGAGGGTGTTCAAAAAACAAGATCAACTTTCAAATTCCGCGGGCTACATACATTCAACTTTCAATTACTATCCTTTTTTTATGTTGAGACACTCGTCTCGAAGATATGCTGACGGTTTAATCCACATAGCATGTTTAGATTGTTTGTGAGAAGTGTAAATAAAACAAATGTTTTGCGCGTTCGGCGATTTCCTGCGGTCCAAAAAAATGGATCAAAGAAGTTGCATCAAATTTTGTGCAAAACATGAAATTAAGTGCTCAAAAACACTTGAAATGTAGACAGTGGAATTCGGTGAGAGTACTGAGTCAAAAAGAAAAAAAATAAATGTTTACAAGTTGTACAAGCTTTTCACAGAGGGTAAATGGCGGCGCTCGCTCTGGACGCCGCAGGACATCAACAACCGATGAAAATGTTGAAAAGGTGAAGAAAATTGTTATGGAGAATCGTCGAATCATAATTAGAAAAGTTGCTGAGGATGTCGACATATCGGTTGGCTCATGCCATGTTATGCATATTCATTCTGATATCATAACTTTTTGAGATTACACTAAAAAGTCGTAACTTATAATTTAATCAGTTCTAATTTCCAATAGCATTGAAAAGCTGCCAATATCATTTGAAAGATTTCTAAATTTTTTGTGAAATTTTCTCAATTACAAATGCCAGATTTGTAAAATATAATTGAAAAATTCATTTTTTTCGGAATTTTTTTAAATTTTCATTTGAAATATTCTCAAATACAAGTTAAAAATCTCGCTTTAAATTGAAATATAAATTGCAAATCTTAATTTGGAATTTTCTCAATTTCAATTGGATACGATACAGACTGATAGCGCGCATCTGCTTGTTCTGCGGGTAGTCCAATGAACTTGATGGGCGAGGCAGGGATAGGTCGTCGGTTTTCTTTAGAAGAACTGAGTTTGTGAGAGGACATGAAATGATTGTTTTGACAAATTGCTAAAAATGGGAATAATTTCTATTCTCAATATAAAGAATGATACGAGTGAATGTAGCTGCTTAAATCAAGTGTAGTTTTGACACACATTTTCATTTCGTCTGCGTTTTAACAAACAAAATTGGCACATTTTGGAATCAGAAAATATGTGCTTGAATAACATCTGGTTGACGCCAATTAATCAACTGTGGCAGTTAGTTTAATGTGGGTCTCGCTTTGAAAGACTTACTCGCGGTATACCTTCACACATGGGACTGTTTATTTTATTATTATTTTTATTATTATTTGCATTTGCGACAATCAGCGCCCCTTTGGGGCTGACGGATAAAACCGTCAACATATCTTCGAAACGAGTGTTTGGTACACATAAAAAAAAAATAATAATAATCGAAAGTTGAATGTACGTAGCCCGCAAAATTTGAAAATTCACCTCATTTTTTGAACACACTTCATATATGAATATGTGCTATTCCACTTGCATGGAACTCGGCTTTACTTTTTGTGTCAAACGAAATCTCAAATACGAAGCTTTAAACAATTTTCGTGATATTTGACAAATTAATGACAATTTTGTGGTCCCCAATTTTTATTCATTTACTATATCTCGTAAACTGGATGATCATCCAGTTTTCAATTTCTATAGTTCAAACTTTACCCATACTTTTCATCAAGATGCCTTTGCAATTTAAACCAACTTAGAAAATTTGTCTCTAATTGAGTTATCCAGAATTTGACGTCGATTGCTAATTCATTCTATATCACAAATCGTGTACTTCCATATTTCTAAAGTTGTCTCATTTTCTATGTTGTCGAAGGTAGTCTCGATGGAATGTCAATGCTTCAAATTACAACATTTAGAAAACGCCCTAAAACGAACCATAGTTTTTGCATGGTTTAAATGGATTTTGGCTCGATTCAATAGACATTAGGTCCATTGTTTGCCAAAAAAAAGTAGCTCTGTTCGTGTCAAGACCGAGTGAGGATAGGATAGGCATCTCAACCTAATCGACGAAGAACAGTATTTTCCAAGCTCCCGCATTACCTTCAAGAGAACCTAACCTAACGCAAGATTACTGAAATCACGTGTTCTGTTACCTGGTTTACGTCAGTCGCATAGATCATCAAACAACTGGTCAGCAAAGTCTTAGAACTGAATTGGCAGTATTTGCTTCCACCAATCTCACTGAGACAGTCAAATGAATGTAATTATATTCTCTATACAACATAAATATTCCTTTTAATGATGAAGCCGTAATATAGGTTTATCCATTTTTCGGTTTCAAAAGTAAAATTAAATAAGCACACACATAAAGCTATGATTTTGATTTACTTTAATTTCATTATAATGCTTCGACCTGGCCATTATGTATGAAATACAATGTCATTTAAGTGACCGTCTCTGTATTGTTTTTGAAGTTCCTACAAATTTTGAGGTTCCCACAGCATCATTTTGGAAAAATACGGCCTAATGTCACCTTCAGACTATAATACACACCAAATAGTCTTTTTTGGCTTTTCCACAATCACTTCTGGGGTTTGCGAGGTCCACATGCGACAATTTTGCTTGTTAAAGCCATCACCGGGTGAGTAATGAGCTTCATCGCTAAAGAACATTTTGTTCGATTGAGAGCCCATGTTTAAATCACAATTTTTGTAGTAAGTTTTAACAATTATTACGCGTTCTTCGGTTGTTAAACGATACATATTCGTAAATGGCAAACCTTTCACTGGATAGATAGATAGATATGGATTGATTGATTTATTTATTCATTCATTTGATTCAGTAATAATTTTATATTTAATATTTATGCCCCTGCGCCACTTGGACGTTATTGGTGCGAATTGGCAATATCTATTAAACATTCATATTATGTGAAATATTCATTTGGAGAAAAATAAATTACATGACAATAAACAGGAGGTATGAAAAAGAAGGCTAATTACGATAGAAGCATTTCCATGTTTTCAAATAAATAAGATTTTAGGTTTGATTTAAACGTTCCAATCCTGGATATATTTTGCAATTATTGTGGAATGTGGCTGTATTCAGAACATCCGGTATACTCAATTCGTTGCTTTGTAGTTTCCAGTCTACATTTTACAATAACTAGATTACAGTCATTTCTGGTATTAAATACATTGCGGTTTCTTCGAAACTGGATTGTATGATAATGACCTATGTTATTCAGCAACTTGAACATGTGTACTAACAATTGAAATTTATATGGCTCATAAATCGGCAATATTGTTTTCGCTACATCCTTGTACAATGTGAATGTGGTATATAAAATTGGAAGATTGAACACAGTTTTAAGCGCCTTATTTTGCGCTCTTCGAAGAGCTTGAAAATCTGCAATCCGTTTATATGCATAAATCAATGGAAGGTAACTGAAATAACTATGTATAAGTGCATTATAAATTAATAGCTTTGTGTTCACATCAAATTTATTTTAAAATTTATAAAGAATACCGATTGCTGCCGTTACTTTGTCTTTGACATATTGGATATGTACATTCCACGAAAGGTTATTTTGAAAGTTAATTCCTAGGTATTTTAGAGTAGTGCACTCTGTAACCACCCTATTCCCGACATTTACACTGAAAATATTACCAGTAGGATAAGGTCGGAATCGTAACAACTTTGTCTTATCAGCATTTATAACCAATTTGTTTAACCTTGCATATTCCAATATGAGCTCCGCTTCATATTCAATTTGACCTCTTAATATGATATCATGTTTATATGGGTAAAATAAACTTATGTCATCTGCATACATTATAAGTTTCCCGTATAGATTTAGATTAGATAAATCGTTGAGGTAAATAATGAAAAAAGGGGATCCAATACACTTCCCTGAGGTACTCCATGTTCCACACGTCCCATCTCACTTGTTGATGTTTTTATTTGGACATACTGTTTCCTATTTGTCCGATAACTTTTGATAAGCACAAGCGCAGTTCCTCTGATGCCATAAAATTCAAGCTTACTGAACAAAATCACATGATCTACCAAAGCGAAGGCTTTTGAAAAATCATAAAAAATACCTGCCACCCCACCGTAGCCATTATCTAATCCATCGCAAATCGTGTTTACAACATTCACTATGGCTTCTTGAGAGAAACTTCCCTTCCTGAATCCAACTGCATTTCATTTAGCTGTTTGTATAATATATTTTTTTAAAATTTTATCAATTAAAGGTAACAATGCTATCGGTCGAAATATGTCGGGACTATGTTAATTAGTATCTTTTGGAATCGGTGTGATTTTAGAAATGTTTAAAACATCAGGGTACTTTGCCACAGATATGATTTCATCAAATATTTTTACTAGGCACGGCGTCATTATATCTACACATTTCTTCAAATCCTTACCATTTATACCATCATGGCCAGGACTCTTATTTACCTGAAGATTAAGAATTCCTTCTCTAACTTCTTCTATACTGGTACGTTTAAACGAAAATGTATTCTGGAAATCGGGCAATCCAATTTTTTAAATCTTTGGAGATTTGCAGAAAATATTTATTAAATGTAATGCACTTGCTCTTGTCATCTAAAATCCAACTGTCGCGGTCATTTTTCAAATGTATATTTGTTGCTGCATTTCTGCCAAGCGTATTATTTGAAATGGTTCAATTCTTCTTCAAATTTCCACACGCAGATTTAAGATTTGATTGAATGTATTCATTCATGAAAATGCTGTTCGCCGTTCCAATGATTTTACTAATTCTTTTTAACATTTTCTCCACATCTGGTTTGTTTCGTTTCCTTCTCTTTTCCACTAGATTTTCCTTAAATTGGATAAGAGCAGTTAGATTATCATCAATCCAAGGTGTTATGAGATTTTTCACAAGTTCCAGTTTTTGCTTAGAGATCGTCGATATTTTAATACAGTTAGAAAAATGAGATATTAAAACAGACATATTTTCCGAAGGATCATTTGTTATATTAAACGAATTCTAGCATCGCTGATGTTTATCACGAAGCAGGTCAAAATTACATTGTTGATGGACTTTTGATTTCTGACACTTCAGATGACAGTTATTTAATAGATGACAGCTTTGCCAGACTGGAAGTTTTGAAACCACTAATTGGTTAACCCTGTTTAATACAAGAAACTCAGTTTGGATAATTTTATTTAATTAAAAAAAACTCCTGCATTTTTACCACTCGTTATAAAATAGATTAAAAAATAAATGCAAAAGGTATGGTTAAAATAAATCTAAGGCGTTGTAGAGTAATAAATGGAGTTTATTTTTTAAAAATAACATCATCTAAATGGTGACCTTCTCTACGACGGCACTCCTCTAACCGCAAACGAAAATTATTGAAAACTTTCTTCAGTAATACTGGTGTAATGGCCGCCATTTCACCACGGATATTCTCCTTGAGCTGAACGATGGATTATTACTGTAAAAACAAGTCAAGGGGCGTCAAGTCTGGACTACGTGGAGGGCATGGGATATCACCTCTTTTCGAAATCAGTCTGCCAGGGAACATCTGCTTCACCACCGCCATGGAGTCATTTGATGTGTGACAGGTAGCTCCATCTTGTTGGAACCAAGTTCTGGAATTCACTATTCTTGAACTTTCAATTTCTGGAGCCAAAAGTCCGTCCAACATCTCAACATAGCGTTCCGTATTAAACGTGACGTTTTGGCCCCGCGCTTTTTCGAAGAAAAAAGGACCAATTATTCCTCTGCCAGAGATTGCTGCCCATACTGTCACTTTAGGACTATGCAATGGTTTCAGGTGTTTGATTTTGGGATTTTCACTGTTCCAGTAACGACAATTTTGACGGTTTACGAACCCATTCACAAGGAAATGAGCCTCGTCAGAGAAAAGAATATTGTCAAAATTGGAAAATCGATTAGCAAATGCGAACCTTGCTATGAAGTCAGACTCTTTCAATGCTTGTGTTAATTGCGGCTTATATAGATACAGTTTAAGATCCAATGTTAAAATTCGTTGCAAACTTCGTCGCGATAATTGTAAGACAGACGATCTCTTGCGAGTCGACATTTGTGGATTTCCTCGTACTGACTCCATAACTCTCAACATTGTCTTCGGTCCTAGATGTTCTTGGGCGACCATTTGCTTGTGGTTTAACCCGCGCCTTTTCTACCCCGCAAAAAAAGATGATGCAATATGCACGTTCTATTGCGCCACCCTGTACAATGAGTACAAAAGTTTAAAAAATTGACCAGATAACCGCGCTCTTCCTGGTATAAAGTAAAATTATCAAAGTAAAATTAAACAACTTTGGTTCTTTGTTCTGCACTGAACCTTTCCATTATAAATTTTCCAAGTATTATTTAGTTAATCCTGTAAAGTGACGAAAAAAAGACTTGAACAAAAAACGTATTCACTGATGCAATCTTAACGTTCCTTATGCGCCATCCTATATTTCAAACGAAAATAAATCATCTATGCCAGCATGTAGAACATTTATTTTTTTTATGATAATACATTACATTAATAAATAATTGATTTCGCAATTGTATTAACTTATCGCTTAGTGATAACAAATCTCCTTGCAAATGATTTCCAAAAATTTTGTTTTTTCAAATTTCAAAAATACTTTAACTTACAGCACAATCACACCACACTCATGCAATAGAACAGCATAACGGCTGATAGCATTTTGTGACCTTTTTGTGCGACAACATTCCTGTACTTCAGTACAAGACAATTGACACTTTTGCCTTCGTATTTTTTTTTTCTGCTTCTTCCAAGTGATGTACAAGTAGCCTTTTAACTTTCTAAACGCGTTCTCTGACATGGCAGACAACCAACAATGCAGAAATCGAGGATGCACTTGAGTGGATTTCATTCACCAGCTTCTCCAAACTGCTCTTATTGCAGCCTGTTCATGTTCTGCTTAAAACGTTTTCACGACATAAAGTTACAGCAAAAATGACTACAAACTGGCAAGAAAATTTCAGGTGATAAGGAAAACAAAAGAGAGGTCTACAGGGACGTGTATTGCATTCGAATGACGATAGGTTGTGCTGCAAGTATTGTATGCGGTGGGAATGTGTGTGGACTTGTAAGCAATTTAGGTAATAACCTTAAAGAATAAACTTAAAGAAATGTAAAAATGGTAATTTACCCAACAATTGCGTGGATCTGTGCATATCAACGAAACAATGTCGTAATTGTTACCATTTAAAGTAATATTAAGATGTGTTAGATTAATATTTTCCTCTTCTCGCCAGTTTTTTATATGTTTTTTTAGAAGTACAGGGTGATTTTATAAGATTATGTTTTTCAGGTTGGCAGCACTGGTTGGTAATGGCGTCCAAACGTCATCTGTGAAAGTGAAAAGTGTTGAAATCTATTATCAAAATTCTCGCTCTGTGACAAATGTACATCGTTTGATACGACTATAAAATGGTCGTCATGATCGACCTGCTGAATCTATAATTCATGCTGTTATCTTCAAATTTCGCACCAAATTTACTTTGTTGGACACAAAACCATCGACTCGCACGCGTAGAGTGCGTACCGAAGAAAATATTGCAGCCGTAGCGACCGGTGCCAATGACGATCGTGAAATGTCAATTCGTTGGCGTTCCCAGCGATTGGGCATGTGTTACTCAACCACAAGGAAAATTTTACACGTCAATTTGGATTTGAAAGCCTATAAAATTCAACTCACGCAAGAACTGAAGCCGAATGAACTACCACAACGTCTAATTTTTGGTGAATGGGCCTCACAAAAGCTCAATGAAAATCCGCTGTTTTGTCGAAAAATTGTGTTCAGCGATGAGGCTCATTTCTTGCTGAACGGATACGTACACAAGCAAAACTGTCGCACCTGGAGTGATGAACAGCCACATGCCATACATGAATACCATATTTGAATCCCGAAAAAATGGTAGTCTGGTGTGGTTTATGGGCTGGTGGCTTCATCGGTCCATTTTTCTTCAAAGACGACCGTTGAAGAAACGTTACCGTCAACGGCGAGCCATGATATGCGATGTTTTTTTTTTGCCCCAATTGGCTGAGTTGAACTTGATTGACATGTGGTTTCATCAGGCCGGTGCAACATGCCACGCTGGTCGTGAAACAATGGATATGTTGAGGGATGAATTTGGTCCTCGATTTGGCCCTCAGAGTTTTCCCTAAGATCTAACGCCTCTTGATTATTTCTTGTGTGGGTAGTGTCAAGTCGTTAGTCTGCATGGACAAGCCGAATACTATTGAAGCCTTACAGGATAACATAATACGCGTTACTCGTGGAATACAAGCCGAAATGCTCAAAAAAGTGTCCAAAAATTGGACCTTCCAACTGGACATTTTGAGACGGAGCCGCGGACAACATTTACATGAAATTATCTTCAAAAATTAAACGACAAAGACATGATGCAAATTTGAGTGTTTTATTTGATTTTTGGATAAACTACGATTAAAAAATTGCCCTTCAGTATAGAAGCAGTATAGTCAGTTAAATTGACTACGACGAAATTTGGCATGTTTTCTACAAAAAAGGTCATACCTTGATTTGACATTGGCCAAACGTAAGGTATAGTCAAAAGAAATGCATTAATTTTTAAACAGATGGGTTTAGTAATCTGTATCTGGCGTGTTATAAATGCGATAGGATTACTCTAGATAGCATTAAGAAGACTTCACACCAAGAAAAAAAAAACATCTGATATAGTTTTGTGATTGTTTGACCCAGTATTGTTTGAAAGCATGTCAAAGATGAACACCAGCAAAGAGAAAATATGGGATAGTTTGCAGTTTTTTATTTAATAAAGACGAAAATGCAGGCCAGACAACCGCAAATATGTATCGTGTTTAATGTCCTGATACTATGATAGAGAATCATCCACAATTTTGGTTTCAACGTTCCGATTTTGATGTCAAAAATGCATCACGATCAGGAAGGACAATTGTCGACAACGTCGATAGAATAAAGGGAGTCAACAAGTCCGATGGCCATGTAAGCCCAGAAGCGATACATTGCACAAAACAGTTCGGAATTATTTAAATAATGCAAAAAAATCCTTATGGGTCAAACTTCCGCACGCGAATCGCGACTAAATTACAATAAAACCGACCTAGTTATGAAGCAGGTGATGACTGGTAATGAAAATTGGATCATTCATGACGACATCCGTTGAAAACGGTGGCGATTGAATGGCGGGTAGCCTGCGCAGGCGGCGGCCAAGAGAGGAATGAGAGAAAGGTTTCACTGTATGTTTGGTGGAATTGACAAGAAATAATTTACAATGAGCTGTTCCTCTACAGCCGAATTCTTAATTTGAACCAGTGTTGTTAATAATCGAACCATCTGGAGGAAGCAGTTGCCCAGAAACGACCAATTTTGGCCTATAGGAGAGTAATTGTATTCCATTAGGACAACGTTGGACCACTCACATCCATTGTGAGGCGCCACAAACTACGGATTCTTGGTTGGGTTGCTCTTATATATCTTTTTACTTAAGTTCGCCTTCAAGAGAAGTTTCAGAAAATCGACTGTCTCAGTTTTTTTGCTAGTTGGTACAATTGTTTCTATGGGAAAGACATAACGCAAATACATTACAAAATGACCACAAATTATCGAATAAGAAGGTGTGCATTGAAACTAAATCGAATTATTTTAATTATGCTTAATGAAACCTTCCTTAAGAATTTTGTTAAATTTAGTATAAATAAATGGTAAAAATGTGTAATGACCGACCCTATCGGCGATTTCAAAACGGAAAGTTCCAAAAAACAATGTAATTTACAAAGATGGAGTTTACTGCATTATAAGAATTAGGAATTACAGGGAAATTTTTAAGTTTTAAGCTTTCAGAGTGTACACAGGGGTAATCAAGAAAAATTGTTTTACGTTTACTTTTGACTTTTTTTTTTTTGTTTAGACTCAGCAGGCTTCATTCCCAAACTTGTCACAGTTCAGATAAAGTTTATTATCAGTGTTTCTTTCATTTTTACGATGCCAACTTCAGATGAAAACGTTGATGCGAAAAGAATTGATGTCCTTCTTTCAATCGAAGGAAATGGCAGCTGAAGCCCATTGAGAGCTTTAAAACGTTTACGGAGATGCTGCTTTAAGTGAAATGACGTGTCGAGATTGGTTCCGTCATTTTAAAGACAGACTGAATTGACTATAATGCTTGATGGGGATCCGTGTTAAATGCAGGTAGAGCTTGCCTTACTATTGAAATGTAGTATTCCTGGTACAAGACTACTACACTGATGGTTCATAATTAAGTGATTAGGTAGGTTTCGGGGTTTACCCTAAAGACATAGGGCTAAGTATAGCAAAAAGGCTACCTGATCGCTGTAGTGTTCATCAGGCCGAAATTTTGGCATTAGGGAAGTGGCAGAATGCCTGAGATATAACGTCCTCACTACGGAGGGGACTAACATATTCTCTGGCAGTCAACCTGCCATCAAATCCCTGGATTCTGTCTTCCTGAAATTACCTTTAGCCCTGAATTGCCGCAAATCTGTTAGCGAAATAACTCAGCATTTCAACATTCACCTTATGTGTGTACCGGGCCACAGGGACATACCAGGAAGCTGCAGAGCAGACGAACTTGCAAGACTAGAGACAACCAGTCCAGTCGACTTGGAGTGCGTGGGCCACTTGCAAGCCCCTACTGTGAAATAGATCATTTTAAGTTGCAAATCGCAAGTTGGAGTTTGTCTAAATCTGTAATCAATCCAGACAGATGTGACCTTGCCTAGGTCTGAAGCGCTCACACTCACTGCCGTGGCTATCAGGACTCGACGTCTCATTGCTTGTATCCGTGATGGCGGAACACTGTCTGATTCGAAGACATGTAGTGAGATTGAATGTTGCGACTAGAGACTTCTGCAGGGAGCTGTGGGGATGAAGAAGATTAGGAGTCAGTAGAACATCTTCTCTGCTATTGCCCTGCCCCAGCGAACAGTCGAGGATCAACACTGGGCTCTTATTTCTTTAGGGACTTAAGAGATCTGGACGATATAGATATTGTCCAACTTAAGAGCTTCTTGAGACGCTCAGGATGGTTCAACATGGGAAACTTGGGACATCCATATCTCTAGTTTCTGTGGTATCACAATGAACTATACAGTCTAAGTGAGTCTGTCTTTTCAGACTACCACACTGACCTAACCTTGCCTTAGTATTAGAAGCAAGGAGTTTGGGTTCCTTATGAGTTGAAACCAAGAGATGTTGAGCGTCATTTTTTTTTTGCCTATGAACAACTGCTTCAGTGACAAAAAGGGAAGATCTTTCTTCATTGTATTGTAAAGGATGATGAAAAATAGATTTGTTACAGTAAGAAAGTCATCTAGGCTACGCGGTCATGTTTCTATGTCTTCGCCTGGGCCGAATATTTACGCTGCAAAGGTTGTGCTCTGTGTTTGGTGGGACCAGGACTGTGTTATTTATTACAAGCTGTTGAAACTAAGCGAAACCATCACGGGAGATCGGTATCGACTTCAATTAAAGCGAATGAGCTGAGCTTTTCGCGAGAAACGCCCACATTATGTGGAGAGGCACGAAAAAGTGATTCTTCAGCATGACAAAGTTCGGCGTAACGTGACCAAGCCCGTTAAGAAGTACCTAGAAACGCTGAAGCGGGAAGTCTTACCCCATCCGCCATATTCTCCACACATTGCGCTGTCCGATTATAACTTGTTCGAACGCACACGGTCTGGCTGACCAGCAGTTCCATTCATATGACGACATCAAGGAAACGGTAGATTCAAGGATAGTCTCAAAAGATTAACAGTTTTACCGTGACGGAATCCAAGCTTTGCCAGAAAGATGGGAAAAGGTAGCAGCTAGCGATGGGCAATAAATCACTTGTAAACACGTTTTCATAATAAAGTTGCCTTTTTATACAAAAATTTTTATAAAAAAAACGCAGTGAGAACTTACCTGCGAACGTAATATATTTAGGCGTTCTTATGTTATTTAGCGATCCACATTCGTAAATGGTAAATCTTTCACTAAATAAATAACACTTCAGATAATAGGTGTTTAACAGCTGACAGCATTGCCAGACCAGCCGGTTTAAACCACTAAGTGTATTACCTTGAATTCTAGGTTAGGGTGCGCAAATAATGCAACATTTTGACTTACATTGCAACAAAGAAGCAACAGCACATCAGCTAATAAACACGTAGGACTTATCAAACACAGCAGCATGTATGACTTATCAAACACAGCAGCTGACAGTATTGCCAGACCTGCCTGTTTTAACCACTAAGTGGATTACCTTGAATTCTAATTGGGTTAGGGTGCGCAAATAATGCAACATTTTGCTTGCATTGCAACAAAGAAGCACATCAGCTAATAAAACCGTATGACTTATCAAATATACCAAATATGGATTTCGAACCGTGGTAAGGCGGAAACTCCAATTTTTGTTTGTTCAGATATTAACTCTTCCATGAAAAGTTTCACTTAAAATCTCTGTTAAACCGCAATAATTTATTATGAATACAACCTTTATTATAAACGCCTTTAATATTTCAATAGAATACAATTGGATGATTTGTAAAAATCCTGCTAGTTTTTCATGTCTGATATTTCAAGTGCTTAATTGCTCCATTTCGGGCAAATATATACAGTAGTTTAGATGCGGATACATGAAACACGCAGAAATAAAATATACAAGTGCAAATAAATTCCAGTTCATGTTGACAAGAGCAATTGAATTTCATAAATTGAATAAATCGAATTCTCCGTAAACGAACCGAGTTTCCATTGCGAGCACAACGCCTGGATTATAGCAATATGTGATAACATTTTCCCTACCCACTCTAATGGCGAAAGGTAAACATTTTCCTATTCACTGAACATGTAAACTACGGACAACTGCTGCAGCTGCAAAGGATAGTTGAAATATGGAAAATGTTTTACAAACCAACAACTACTTTGCATTTGCACGAAAAGTAAATACGTTTCTAAAAGCTCCTTTCACATTTGTGTTTGCATTCTCTACGCCATAGTAATGAAATCATTGAAATGCATTTTGCCCTGGTCTACCTGTATAATTGTAGTAATAACCTACATAAGCATGACCATACTCGTTAACAGTAATTGATAGGGACAGCGAATTCAGCGAAAGAGGTCCACTAGTTTAAATATGGATGGAAAGTGAAGTGAGTTTCCATGGTAATTTCAATTAAATTTTTGTTTTACAAAAACCACAGGCAAATGTGGCTGTTAGGCAGTTGTTAGAAATTATGTTTTGGGTTATGCGAAAAGATAAAATAAGGCTGAAGTATGTTAGCTGAATGCCATTGAAGCCTTTGTGGCTTCGGCTTACATTGAATGCGTTGTATTTTTAATTGCGCACTAGATTGAAAATAAAGATAAGTCATCTCAAAACTGAAACTGTATCAAAAGTAGATATTTTAGAAAAGTTAAACCGTGTTAATTAAGTTGTCCTCAATGACCCCAAAAGCTTATGTAATAACAAATACAAAGTTTTGACATATATTTTTATTTCTTTCATTTGATACCAGAACAAAAGGACTTAGTGTTGCAGACAACGTATTAGATCCTTGACAGCTTAAAACGATACCTTGCAATAATTGAGCTACTCGTGTGTCTGTCTGTCTGTCCGGTTGACGAGACAGTTTGTGGACGTGACAAATCGAATAAACTTACGAGGGCGGTCCCAAACTACCCGACCTAACAATAAAAACATAGTCAACATAATCTCCTTTTAGCTTGATACACTTTTTACGGCGATATCCAATAGCTTCTATAACCTGTTTATAGTAAGAACTGTCGAACTCCTTAAAATAGCCAACAACCGCAGATTCCACCTCTTCATTGTCGGCAAATATTTTACCACCAAACCACTTTCTCAAGTTTGAAAATAGAAAACAGTCCGAGAGAGGTATTAGATGCGCAACTGAGTTCTCGTTTTTTTTTCTTTTCTTTATAAAAATGCGACTTTGTTATGAAAACATAAATGATTCATTGAAAGCATTGCCCATCGCTAGCTACTACTTTTTCTCAACTTTCTGGCAAAGCTCGAATTTCGTCACGGTAAAACTGTTTATCTTTTGAGGTTATACACGTCATATGAGTGGAACTGCTGGTCAGCCAGACCGCGTGCCATGGAAAGGAACAAGTGCTAATAGAACGGCGCAATATCTGGAAGATATGGCGTATGGGGTAAGACTTCCCATTTCAACGTTTCCAGATAGGTTTTGGTGAGCTTGGCTACGTGAGGCTAAGCGTTGTCATGCTGAAGAATCACTTTTCCTGCCTCTCCGCGTATTGTGGGCGTTCGGGTTCGGCTCGGTCACAATAATTAATGTCGACACCGATCCCCAGTGAAGGTTTCGCCTGGTTTCAGTAGATTGTAGTAAATAACAGTGACCAGGTCCCACCAAATAGAGAGCATTACCTTCGCAGCCTGAATATTCGGCCGAGGCGAAGGCACAGAGGCATAACCGGGTAGTTCTCTTGACTTTCTTTTCTTTGGATTGCTGTAATGAATCCATCTTTCATCATCCGTTGAAATATGATGAAGAAACCCCTTCCTTTTTTGGCGCTTAGGCAGTTGTTCATTGTCAGAAAAACGAGGTTCAACATCACCTGGCTTCAACTCATAACGAAACCAAGTTCCTTGCTTTTGAATCATTCCCAACGCATGCAATCGCTTGAAAATGGTTTAGCGGGTAATTTCCAATACTGGAGCAATGCCCCCAATTCAGTTTCTTCGGATGGTTTTCATCTTCCTTCACGCGAACGGTCGTCAGTATCAAAACCAACGTCTTTAAAGTAACGGAATCAATCTCGACACGTTGTTTCACTTAAAGCAGCATCTCCGCAAACGTTTTGAAGCTCTCGATTAGCTGCTGTTTCCTTCGATTGAAATAAGAAAATCAATACTTCCCGCACATGGTGATTATTTGACACAAAATCATACATATTCACACAACCAAAAGAATATAACGTCAAAAGAAAATCATTATTGTGTCGAAGCGGTATGTTTACCACATATCTAAGCTTGTCTCATGACGTTTAGGTTATGACAGAATCGACTAGCACTTACAGCTGATGCGATCTATTGGCAAATAGCGGGAACTTAGAGCTAAATCTGGTGAATAAGGTGAGTGATAAAGCAACTCGAACTTTAATTCATTGATTTTGGCCGTCGTAAAATTGGATGTATGAACTGAAGCATTGTCTTGATGAAACAATAGTTTCTTTTTCGTCAAATGCTGCCTTTTCCCCATAATTTCATTATATAGACTTTGCAATAAATTAGCATAATATTCGCCATTTATCATTTTTTCTTTCTAAAGATGATCAATAAATATAAATTCATGCGCATTACAGAAAACAGATGAAACCGTCTTTGCCTTCTTTGGACACGATTCTCCCTTTCCAGTCCACTACTTTGAATGTTGCTTTGCCTCAGGTGTGAAGTGGTAGACCCACGTTTCGTCCAGGGTTATAAATCGTCGCAAAAATTTGGCTTTATTGCGGTGAAACATCGCCAAACAAACGTTTTCACGACACTGTTTTTGCTCTATTGAAAGCAAGCGCGGCACTCATCTTGCGTACAATGGACACCTCAATTGATCGACCACTACGGTGTGGTGTGCGTGTTGCCATAAGGTCTCGTTTAAACTCTGCTACCAAATATTTCATATTCATAAACGAAGGAACAGAGTCCCCCAGAGCAGAAATTAGCTCGGCGTTAATTTTGGTTTAACCGAGACCTTTCAAATGGAAATTTTGAATTACTTTTCTCCAAACGCTTTAATGAACATCTTGACGTCGCTATTTTTGCTCTATTGAAAGCAAGTACAGCGTCCATATTTCACACAGCTTTCTTATCTTCAAATCTTCGGTAAATATACGATATTTAGCATTTTTTGAAACGCCTATTAGTTTAGCTAGCTCACGTACCTTCAGCCGACTATCATCCAATACCATTTTGTAGATTTTCTTAATTATGTTTGGCGTAGACATCTCAATTGGTCGACCAGTACGGTCTTCGCCTTGCCAGCTAGTACGGCCTTGTTTGAACTCCGCTACCCAATATTTTATATTCGTAGACGAAGTAGCAGACTCCCCCAGAGTAGAATTTAGTTCGGCTTTAATATAAGTTGGACTGAGACGTTTCAAATGGAGATATTGAATTACATAACTGTGTCCAATTTTTTCCGTGTTTACAAATTCACTGAGTTCCTTTACATTTGATGGCTCAAATACGAGTAGATATACTAAATATTTGAGCGCTTTAAAACTTAAAACATATGTTGTATAAGGTTGCCTTTTTTCACCAATAAAATTGTTTTCAAACTACTGCCACCACGTCAGGTCGTCTCTCCGCCCTTGTAAGCTGATGTTTATGGATATTTTAAAATGGTCACGTTTTCTCCAGTCGTAATCTAGATTCGAAAAAACACGTTGTTTCAATGTATCGGCAATTAAGTTGAATATTTTCACCGACAATGTAATAATTAAAAAAACTTTCAGATAATTAAAATAACTAATAAAGAGAGCAAATACATGGTTGGGGAGGCGTCAAAAGTGTACCCTGGCCAATGTTTATATTCGTACTTCTCCTACAAACAGCAGATTTAGGTAAAACCACTATTACATTTTAATTTTTAATGGGTATGCGAGGTAAACTAAAATTTGGCTTTACTTTATATATGACGATTGTGATAACACCAATAAAAGAGGTTACATTTTTAAAATACTACAAATTTGCGAATTTTCTGCAACTTTTTATGCAGTATTTTTTTCTGAGCCATAGAAAATGACCAACAGCCATAAATTATTTCATAGTTGTCAAAATAAAAAAAGAATTTTTTTTTTGCAACTCGGAAACAGAGCGTCGAATTGGCAAAATGATAAAATTTTCTATGTACTGTAGAGGTTTGTACTGCATAATTGAAATAACTTAGAAAAAAACTGAAAAATGAAAATAGACGGCATATAAAATACAATTTATATTTAAGGCCTGGTATTTCATTTTTGAGATTTGGTGGCATTTTGGTTTTAACATTTTTTAATTTAGCATTTATTTTAGCATTTTCTTAGCATTTTTTTAGCATTTTTTTAAAGTCAGATTGATATCCTCACTAGGAATGAGCATCTCACAAAAGTCAATGATTATGTTATTGTTAGTAATTTGTGAAAGATTGCTCTTCGTCTATTCCCTTATACTTCAGGATTGGGCGATTTGTTTATATGATTTTTTAATCGTAGTTTTTTTTTTCTTTTTTAATCGAATAAAACACTTAAATTTGCATCATGTATTAACATTTTTTATTGGAATCGATAAACTGGTCTTTGCCATTTAATTTTTAAAGGTAATTTCATGTAAATGTTGTCCGCGGCTCCGTCTTAAACTGTCCATTTGGTAGATCCAATTTTTCGTCACTTTTTCGAGCATTTCGGCCTGTATTCCACGAATAACGTGTCTTATATTATCCTGTAAGGCTTCAATAGTGTTCAGCTTGTCCACATAGACTAACGACTTGACATAACCCCACAAGAAATAATCAAGAGGCGTTAAATTGCAAGATCCTGGGGGCTAACTTACAGGGCCAAATCGTGAGATAAGCTGCTCACTAAATTCATCCCTCAACATGCCCATTGTTTTACCAGCAGTGCGGTTGTTGCACCGTCCTGAAGAAACCACATGTCAACCAAGTTTAACTCAGCCAATTAGGGCAAAAAAAAAAATCGCGTATCATGACTCGATATCGTTCGCCGTTGACGGTAACGTTTCTTTCACGGTTGTCTTTGAAGAAAAATGGGTCGATGATGCCACCAGCCCATAAACCACACCAGACTGTCGTTTTTCGGGATGCATCGGTAGTTCATGTGTGGCATGTGGCTGTTCATCACTCCAGATGCGACAGTTTTGCTTGTTTACGTATCCGTTCAGCACGAAATGAGCCTCATCGCTGAACACAACTTTCCAATGAAATTGCGGATTGTCATTGAGCTTTTGTAAGGCCCATTCCCCAAAAATTAGATGTTGTGGTAGTTCATTCGGCTTCAGTTCTTGCGTGAGTTGAATTTTATAGGCTTTAAAATCCAATACGATTTGTAAAATTTTCCTTTTCACAAGTTTTCGATAAAACAGCGGACTTTCATTGAGCGAATTTTGATAATAAATGTCAACGATTTGCAATCGTTGCTTGTTTGTTAGACTTTCATGATGAAATGACAGAGTATACTGTACACTTTTCACTTTGACAGATGACGTTTGAACGGCATTAGCAACCAGTGCTGCCAATCTGAAAAACCTGTAATGTAATAACTGGTAATTTTTCCATATTTTCGGATATTTGTCAGTTTAGCTCTTTATATAGAAGCTTCATATAGATAGTTAAGTAGAAAATTTCTACCAAAAGTTTCAAAATTAAGTTTAATTTTTTCGGGAGTCCGCTTTAATTGTGGTTGTATAAAAATATGAATTTTGTGAAAGAAAAAAGGGATAAACCAACGTAAGGTATATGTTTATCCCATCTAGTTGTTTTTATTATATAATTGTTATCTTTACAATTTTGCATTACATTTTCAGAACTTCTTGCAAAGAAATTTAGGAGTGAAGATGCTGAATATGCTTCAGCAAATATAATTCCAAAAAAAAAAAAAAAAAAAAAAAAATTTAACCCACATATTACAAGAGTTTACCTTACATGAAACTTTCTTACAACATTGCCCAGAGAAATAAAAACATTGAACCCCGCTACTCTTGTATTGATGCTTGTAAAACTCTTTGCTGTGACTTTTTAACTTTACCTTACTGCTGCTGTATCTCCTCTAAAATGATTTGCATAATTTACTTCTATAAATCCAGCTGACTTTTGGTGAACAAATTTACATACAGATTAAAATCTTGCCCCAGGACAATTTCAGCTTAACCAGGAAATAGCAGGCTGAAATAAAGTCGATTGTTTAATGCAGGCGACAAGACAAAATGTAATGTAAGAGATAGCACAGACATTTCCACGGGCAGATTAAATGAAGAAAAGAAAACGTAGATTAGAACTTTACGTTAACATTTTAATGATTTGAAGGAATGTAGTCGTATCTGGAGTTTTCTTGTCGACTGCTACTAATTTAAATAAGTTGGCATAAAGCGGAGTATGAAAGTAGATTTCATGCGAAATGGATTCGCATTTTTTTTTTTTTATTTAAATATTGAGTACACTTAAATTTTTAGAAATTTTGACATCGTAACAAACCATCGCTATCGAATGTGGTATTTCTGAATTCAAATGAGAATTACAGCAATCCATAAGAGCACAATTGTCTTGCTATGACATGAAAAGCGGTAATAATAATAACGATTTATACCAGGTTATCCATTTTTCGGTTGCACAAATGAAGTTAAATATCACATACATAAAGCTATGATTTCGATGAAACTTTTATTTCATTATAATGCTTGCACATTGATATTATGCACGAAACACAATGCCAGTTAAATGACCGCCTTTGAATTGGTTTCAGCGATGGATCCTTTTGAAGTAGTTTTCGAGAATTATTTCCCACAATTCGGCCGATATCTGGGGGATAGCTTGACGAATGTTGGTTTCCCAATGCTCCAATGTTTAGGGATTGTCCACGTAAACACGGTCTTTGACGTATCCCCACAAAACAGTCAAACGGCGTCAAATCTCATAATTTTAATGGCCAATTGACGTCGCCGAAACTTAATGTCGGTAATATCAAGAACTTCTGCCATTTGGTGCCAAAAACAACTCCTCACGTAGCTGTTAGTTGTCCTTCGGAATGTGGTGTGGTGGTTTGTGGTGTTTTATAAACAAATTACAAATTATTGTCTGCCGGAAACCGGGTAGACCAAGGAAGTGATCTGGTCAAGCGTGTATAAAAACAGAGGAGGATTTTACATTTACCTTATTCGAAACATGCTCTATTAAGGTGATATCTCCTTAAGAGTTATCGAGGGACCAAACATTGGTGTGAACAAAGACCGCGCAGATTACATTTTCCCAGAACAACAGCCTAATATTTACATTTCATTAGAATAACGTCAAGCGGATGCTATTTTTATCGCGTGGTTAGGTCATTCTTAACACAAATGGAAGAAATTAGAGTTTGTTCTTGGAGGGAGACATTTAAGTTGTACCTAATACTACAATTTGTAAACTATATTGGAGTAGAATGTTTACTTTATTTTTTTTTTTAATCCAGCTTTTTAAAGTAACAGATTGCACTAAAAATGACACAGAAATAAACTACTTTTTAAGACAAATTCCTTTGAAGATCATATGTTTTACTGTTTTAGCAACGTTTTCATTTAGAAATTATTTTATGGCCCGTGAATTTTTAGACATGAACTAATAGAAATGATAAACAGTTTTCTTTTTCCCAAATTTGGGCTCATTTTGTGTGCCAAATTAATAAAAGTTAATTTGATGGTTCGACTTAAAATGGTTTGACTTTCTGCTTAGTAATTATGAATTTGCCGGAAAAATTCCTTTAAACAGGGTGGCGCAATAGAACGTGCATATTTAAAAAATAGATTAAAAAATAAATACAAAAGGTATGGTTAAAATAAATCTAAGGCATTGTAGAGTAATAAATGGAGTTTATTTTTTAAAATTAACATCATCCAAATGGTGACCCTCTCTACGACAGCACTCCTCTAACCGCAAACGAAAATTACTGAAAACTTAATTCAGTAATACTGGTGTAATGGCTGCCATTTCACCACGGATATTCTCCTTGAGCTGAATGATGTTTCTTGGATAATTACTGTAGACTTTGTGTTCGAGGTATCCCCACAAAAAAAAAAGTCAAGAAGTGTCAAGTCTGGACTACGTGGGGGCCATGGGATATCACCTCTTTTCGAAATCAGTCTGCCAGGGAACATCTGCTTCACCACCGCCATGGAGTCATTTGATGTGTGACAGGTAGCTCCATCTTGTTGGTACCAAGTTCTGGAATTCACTATTCTTGAACTTTCAATTTCTGGAGCCAAAAATCCGACCAGCATCTCAACATAGCGTTCCGTATTAACCGTGACGTTTTGGCCCCGCGCATTTTCGAAGAAAAATGGACCAATTATTCCTCTGCCAGATATTGCTGCCCATACTGTCACTTTAGGACTGTGCAATGGTTTCTGGTGTTTGATTTTGGGATTTTCACTGTTGCAGTAATGACAATTTTGACGGTTTACGAACCCATTCATAAGGAAATGAGCCTCGTCAGAGAAAAGGATATTGTCAAAATTGGAAAATCGATAAAGCATTTCATTAGCAAATGCGAGCCTTGCTATGAAGTCAGACTCTTTCAATTCTTGTGTTAATTGCAGCTTATATGGATGTAGTTTAAGATCGAATGTTAAAATTCATTGCAAACTTCGTCGCGATAATTGTAAGACAGACGATCTCTTGCGAGTCGACATTTGTGGATTTCCTCGTACTGACTCCATAACTCTCAACATTGTCTTCGGTCCTAGATGTTCTTGGGCGACCATTTGCTTGTGGTTTAACCCGCGCCTTTTCTACCCCGCAAAAAAAGATGATGCAATATGCACGTTCTATTGCGCCACCCTGTACAATGAATACAAAAGTTTAAAAAATTGACCAGATAACCGCGCTCTTCCTGGTATAAAAACCCGCTACAAAATATCTTATTCAAATCATACATTTATTACTCAACATCTTTAAATCAATTGCATTAAAGTGTGTAATATTTAGCATACATTAATCCAGCGAATGAAAATTGACTGCATTGGGATGCCCCCATAGGTTCGCACACATACAACTACGTCAATGTATCAAGAATCAGTGATATAATTTCTAAGCGGACGGCTTTAGAAAGTTGTAACTTTGCAGCCTTTATTGCTGTATAATTTAGGATATTTTCCTGATAAAAACGTAGCGAATTTTTACGCTCTTTTCTAACACCTCTAATATTTTTGCGCTAATGCAAAGATATTGCTTGAAGATAAGTCGGCTCATCTAATCAAAAGTAATGTAAACTGCGAGTATCGTAAACTGTCAAAAGTGAAAAGAGTTTCCTTCAAACTTTAATTAATATGTTTGCTGTTTTAACGGATAGTTGTTTAATTTAAAACAATTCCAAATAAAGAGTGAATATGGAATCGTATACTTTTTGTAAAACAAAATTTAGTCGCCCTTCTTATTTTTCTATGCAGAATTCTAGATTAAAAAAAAAACTTTATTTCCGAAAACGTTTACCTTTAAATATAATATTAACTTTAATATTTTTCTCTACTGCTGCACCGCAATACTTTAGGAAATGTGTTCTCCTAAAAAAAAATATGTCCATTTTCCATTGAAATAGTCCTGTCACAAAACTCTAGAACAAAATTTTAATCTCTACAGAATTGCCAAATATAATTGGGATGTCTTTCGTTTTGTACAACAATAAGAAAAAAATGCAAAACTTTGCTAAAATTTTTATCTCCTCAGCAACAAATGCACAGAAAAGGACAAAGAAAAACATTTTCTGGACAAGTTATTCGAGAAGAAATGTCGTCATCTTGGGAGGCTGGCCATAGATGATATGGCAAATTTAAGTATATTTAAATTCATTCAGATGTGGGAATTGTTGAGTGGTCAAAATGGAAGCCACAATAGAAATGCAAATGAACAAAGAAATGTGTTAAAGTTACTGGACATGAATGAAAATATATATAAGATTTAAAACATGCATGGATTTGGTGGTGACAACCGATTGGCTATTTGTTAGATTTATTTTATTTCGGTTTAAGGTTCATATACGGTTGTTTGTTCTAATTCATTGCATACATTGACTTTTTCTTTTTGTAAATTCAAATCATAAGATTGTTTTAATACTACAGAATTACGATGCCCTTTGACCGATTTGTTTGAGGGACACAACAGGGCATGATCTGACTTAACACACATTCGACGCTAATGTCAGGCTTATATTGTATACCAAAAATTGATCTAATTGATCAAATATGTGGTACGCTGTTCGATTAATGTTTGATTAATTTTTCGGTTTCAAAGATTTTAATGCATGGCGTGGCTAAATTTCAATTCAATTCCGTTTATTTATACAGAGTTCAGATTATATCTCTTATTATAAAACGTCAATTTTTTTTTTAATATTTTCACTATACGAATATTTACAATAGCACAGGCAATAATGAGGAAATTAAAAAACAAAAAAACAACTATAGAAAAAAATTAAAAAAAAAAAGATTTGTAGGGAAGACCTTTAATACAAGGATGAACCCAAAACTAGATGGCCTAACAAGGAAGACATGAAAAAAATTGCAATTTTTTTTTTATTTTCCAACATAATCTCTTTTTAGCTCAATATTCAAAAACTTATATAACCTGTTTATAACAAGAAATATCAAGCTCCTTAAAATGGCCATCAAACCTCTTCACTGTTAGCAAATCTTTTATCATCCAACAATTTTTTCAAGTTTGGAAATGGAAAATAGTCTGAGGGACCCAACTCTGGCGAATAAGGTTTGTGATGCAGCAATACGAATTTTAATTCATTAATTTTGGTCATAGCAATAGTGGATGTGTGAACTGCAGCATTGTCTTGATGAAACAATTGTTTCCTTTTTGCCAAATGCGGCCTTTTTTCTATATTTTCAACACAAAAACGGTGCAATAAATTATAATAATATTCGCCGTTGATGATTTTCCCTTCTGCAGATAATCAATAAAAATAATCCCATCATCATACAAACGAAAAACAGACGCAATTTTCCCATTTCAATCCACTGCTTTGACTGTCTCTTTATATCAGGTGTGAAGTTGCGGACCCACGCTTCATCCATAGTTACAAATCGATGCAAAAATTCGGCTTTATTGCAGTGAAACATCGCCAAACGCTCTACTGAAACATCTTCAAGACGATGTTTTTGCTCTATTGTAAGCAAGCGTGGCACCCATCTTGCACAGATTGGTCGACCACTACGGTGTTCGTCTTGACAGCTCGTACGGCCCCGTTTGAACTCTGCTACCCAATACAGTAGCAACACAGTACTTTTATAGTCGTAAAAGAAGGAGACCTTTCAAATGGACTGGGACTTTTCAAATGGAAATATTGAATTACACCAATCACTCTAATGAACATCTTGAACATCTACGCGTAGTTTTTGTCATCTTAAAATCTTCGGTCAATGTACGATGTATAGCATTTTTTTTTAAATAACTATCATTTCAGATAGTTCATGCACCTTCAACCGATGATCACCCAATACTATTTTATAGATTTTCTTAACCGTGTCTGGCGTGGACACCTCAATTGGTCACCCGCTTGGCAGCTCGTTTGACCTCCTCTGAATTCTGCTATCTAATACTTTACGATCGTAAACGAAGGAGCAGACTTCCACAGAGTAGAATTTACCTATTTGAATTATATTATTTTTCGCCAAACGCTCTAATGAACATCTTGACGTCGCTGTTTTTGCTCTATTGAAAGCAAGCGCGGCACCCATCTTACCCACAGCTTTTGCCATCTTCAAATCTTAAGCAATTTCCTCCCCGTTTACAAATTCACTGAGATCGTATGCAAAATTGATGTATGATATATTCGATCAGCAGATTTGATGGAACAGAATAGTGCCAATCTTAATAGCTTCGTCTCAATCATCTCATTGTCTCGTAATTTTCTGATGGAATAGAACAAAGGTAGTCTTAGGCGTGACAGGGTTATGTATAAGTTTCACTCATTTCTCTCCTCCGGCTCTAAGACGATCAGTCACTGTATGCCATATTTTTTCGACGCTGTCGTAGAGTGATTATTATTACTTAAATTCGTTACGACAAATATGTAAATCTATAAGAAGTTTATTCGAAATGTTTGTTATACCAATTTGTCCAATTATTTAAACTTAGTGATGAACTAAAAAATGTACTTGCATACCAATTAAATTATAATAATTTTAACAATTTCATGGCAATAATTTTAGCAAATTTCGCAATACAAACTAAGTTAGTCTTCAGAGGTGATATCTTAGTTTCGAAAAAAGTAAACATGTTAATAAAAAACTGGTTCGAATTATTTTAAATGTTGTTGATACATATGTAGTTAATGAACATCCGATTGTTAGCCTAAAAATATTAAGCATAACAGCGTAAACTTTTGCCGCATTCACAAGAACGTAAACCCGGTCAATTAGCGATTCATCTTACACCATTTGTACCACCAAGTATGACGATTTTAAACTGCTTAGCATGAACTTAATATACAACTTAACACATAATTATAACGCAAAATTTATATCGATCGACTTATCGGAATCATTTTCTGACTCTATTTGAGGATGTGAATTTTTTGGCAGTCTGTTCCTGTTCGAAAAAGGTGAATTTTCATTTTTCTCAAAAAATATTTATTTATTCATCAATTTCTAGTTCATATCCTTTAAAGTAGCCCCCCTCAGATATAATACATTTGTGTCAGCGTTTTTTCCAATCCTTTGATATGCACTTTCTGGTATGGCCTTGAGCTCTTTCAGCGATTTGGTTTTTATCTCTCAATCATCGCAAAACACCGTCCTTTCATGGGTGTCTTAAATCTTGGGAACAGGAAAAAGTCGCAGCGGCCCAAATCTGGTCAATACGGTAGCTGAGGCATGGTAACGGTGTTATTTTTGGACAAAAAATCTCTCACAAGCAAAGATGAGTGAACAGGTGCATTATCAGGATGCAAATGCCATTATTTTTTCCACATTTCTGGGCGTTTTTTCGTATTGCTTTACGCAAACGGCGCGGAACTTCAAGGTAATACTCCTAATTTACCATACGACCTTGTGATAAGACCTTCTGTTCTTCTTCAATGAGCAAAACCTTAACATTTGATCGAACTTGGCGTGCTTTTTTTAGCCTTGGCTCTCCTGGACTCTTCAATTGGAACGATTGGTTTCGATGTCATAATTATATAGCCATGATTCGTTACCAGTTATGACCCTTTAAACAAATCTCGATCATCGTTGATGTCATTCAACAATTTCTGAGGGATGCTCATTCAACGTTGTTTTTGGTCAAAATTCGGCAATTTTGTAAGGAACTTCGCTGCCATACATAATGACAGCTCCGTACCATAATGTAAACCAAACAGTCACAGTGTTCCGCACGCAATGACTTTTCCACAATCACTTCTGGGTTCTCCGAACACCATATGTGACAATTTTGCTTGTTAGCGTAACCACTGAGTGAGAAATGAGCTTCGACGCTGAAGAAAATTGTGTTTGATTGAAAGCACACGTTTGAATCATCACTTTTGCAGTAAGTTTTAGCTATCTTTACGCGTTCTTCGACTGTTAAACGATCCATATTCGTATATGGCAAACCCTTCACTAAATACAGAACACTTCAAATGACAGGTATTAAACAGCTGACATCTTTGTCAGACTGGCGGTTTTCAAACCACTAAATGTATAACCCTCTATATTACAACTCTTTATTTTCACTGGAATTTTCTCATATTTTACGATTACACTTCGGTGTTATATAGCTGCATTATATTGTAATGCATCCAAAAGGACTGTGTCGGATACGATGGCATATTCTATTGTCTATAAACAGTCGTCTGGACCTCCGACAGAATATCACATTTTCCAATGTGTCCTTTCCAACTTGGCGTCTGTCTTTTTGTTGTTAGTTGAAAACATCTCCAGATTATTTAAACGAAAAGAAATAAATTAACTTTGTTACTTTTCAATACACCCAAATGAAGCACGTAGAATTTTGTTTTTTTTTTTTATAAAACATTTACAGTTTGCTATTAAACTTTTCTGAGAGTCCAGCTTTGGTTAAATACTCATATTTATTGATTGCCTCCTGTGGAGTAGTAAACGCAAAGTGTATTCTCGTTTTTTTCTTCAATTTGTATTTTTTCCAATTTATTTATTTATTTATTTTTTATTTTCTTTTGTTTCGTAGTTCATACTATGTGTTGGCTATACTCGTATATAAAGTTTACCTAAGTTTAATTGAAATTCTTGAAACAGATTCAGCTTTGCATTTGACTTTTATTAGAGTTATTATACTGCATATTTTGTTATTATTTGGCAAATGAGAAGTCAAAATATGAATAAAGTTTTAATAGGGTTTCTAATTAGCAGTTGTTTTTGTGTTGCCAAAAAGAAATTGTTTGAGAAAGTTTCTTTCATCCAATGTTGTGGACATTGTTGCGGAATAATAATTCGTAATAAGAAAACTTGAATTTGATTTTGTACTTTTCACTGTGAATTGCTAAGGAATTGTGGCTAAATTTGTTGTGGTCAGAGATAATTTCTATGTAACGCTCACAAATATGCCTAAAAATTGCAAACAAAATTAATAATTAACAATGTAAGATTAGATTTTAAGGACATGACAGACAAACAGTTACATTTCTGTTTATGGGCTCTGCCAAAAATTGGTGAAGAGATGAGTCTGTTTCAGATTATAATTGTAGCAATTAACAATTTTTATTTGATTTAGACGCATGTTTACTTTGAATCTACCATTGAAAAATATCATGCAATTCAAAAGCTATAACAACAGAGATATTTGAAAAATTATCATCAACAAACAGTTGTCAGGCAAATAAAAAAAAAATAATAAACGAATAAATAAATAAATAAATGCAAAATAAACATTACAGTATTTATCACAAATACTCCTAGAATTGCAGTATAAATTTGAATGGAGCACCAAAGAAATTAAGCTTGAACTGTCTTGTAGTTACTCTTGTAGTTACTTTGAAAACTATTCAATATTTAATAAGTAATTTATCAATACCAGCATTGTCACTGATATTTCATTGAAATTGTACATAATTACACTTTCGAAAGCATTATGAAAGTACCTCGGATATGAATAAAGAAATTGCACACACTGCTTAGTTCCCATAAAACAATTGCTAAAAATTGTAAGGAATGACAAATTTTTTGTAGCTTTTGTGCCGTCGAATAATGCCAACATATGAAATCATGTTATTTCATTAAAAAAATATTGTTTTTTTTTATTGTTATAACCTGTAATGGATTATAATGTCGGGTTGTTCGGAAAGTTCGCTCGGTTAATTCGTTAGTTCACCATACGTCACTTCTTATAACGCAGAGTTCCTTCAAATACTATCATAACTTTCTCCCAACCCTTCACTAAACTGTTTACTATTGTTTACTTGTGTTCTTATTCTAGCCTAGGTCTACATGTAGGTTATAACGTGTTAGAAAAAAGTTTTAAAAAGTGGAAAAAATGAGCGAAAAAAGCATTGTAGGCATATTGTGCTGTATTATTTCCGACTGCTGAACCCTCCCGAAAAAATATAATCTGTTTATGAAATAAAGAATTTGCCAGAAATGGTATAAAATGTCTGGTTTCCACGGGTGAAATTGTTTCCAAGGAGGATTATTGTTAATCCCTGTGCAACAGTTAAGGCTGAAGCTGAAATAATCAAAAAAAATCAGTCTCAACAGTTCACGGGATCATAAAAGAGCTCATATTTGTGAGCAACCTCAATGTTTAGGTATCTCAGTCTCTCTCCAGGGCCTCGCCGCACTGCGAATCGGTCAGAAACTGTCAGAGTTTGGGTAGGAAGTTTTACCTCACCCACCGTACCAGTATTCAATATTCGATTTTTATTTATGAAATGAAGCGCTGTGTTCTTATTTTGCTACTAATAAAAAATTTGCTATCAAATACAAATATTAATGTTGTTTTTTTGGTTTGTATGCATAAATCTAGGCAGTTGCCTTGATAGCAATCCCATTTGTATCATAGATATAATTGGGTGCTCGAATACTGCTGAAATATCTGTTAGTGAGTATCAATCTAATGCTGGAGTACGTCTTTAGTCATTCTGACATCCAGGTTACTGTAAAGTAACAATTCCATAGTGGACTTGGCACTTTCTGTTCTTAGGTGGCGACTGGAAATAGACATCCCTATCTATTATACGCCGCCCGTTGAAAATAATTTCAAGCGCTTCGATCTTCTACGCTTCTCCTCCAATTCGTCACACCAAGTTTCGATAGGATTTCAAAATCCTGGTCCTTCCAACGGAGTTTGGGTCGCCCTCTTCTGTGCCGTCCATCGAGTTCGTTGTCGAAAACTTTCTGCGCCAGGGCATCACAGTACAACAGTCAATCTGGGGATGAGAAATTCCAAGTCAGGATGATGGTACTAGGTCAGTATAGTAAAATCCTCAAAGGGTTTCGCGTTCGTATGTGTCAGTTTTTTTTATGACCTTTTACATTTTTTCCTTATCTTGATGTTTTTCGCTTAGTTGTAAAACAGTTCAAAACTCAGCTTGAAGGCAGTTTTACTGCATAAGACCAATAAAGAATAGAATAGAGAAACAGTATATAAATGGATTAAAGGAAATGTAATTCTTAATTTTTCTCAATTTGTTTCAGCAAAATCGAACTAGTCGTTCTCGAGTTATGTCAAACTACGTTTTTGCCAAAGATTTACAACTAAGCGAAAAAACATCAAGATAAGAAAAAATTTAAAAGGTCATAAAAAAGAACTGACACATACGAACGCGAAACCCTTTGAGGATTTTACTATACTGACCTAGTACCATCACCCTGACTTGGAATTTCTCACCCCCCAGACAAAAACCCCAAAAATGTTCCACAGTGTTATGTATGACGTTCCTTGGTTGAGTTCAGCATTGCACACTCACCGACATTTCATGTTCTTGTGGAAGTTTAATTTAATATGTCTTCTCTGCTAGCAGCTTCTGTAGTTCTGGAGTAGCGAAATGTCTTTCCTGGGGTAATTTCTATAAAAAAAATGTAATAAAAAATAAAAAATATAATAAAATAAATCTGTAATTAGTATTTTTATGCCACGTCAGGTTTTCAAGATACAAAAAAAAAAAAAAATCTTATTCGTTTATTACATGAAAAATCATTAGTTTATTAAAAAAAATCAAAGAATTTTCCAAAGTGAATGGCATTATTTGAACGTAGTTTGTATTTTGTTGGTTCGGTTTCATGTACTGCGGTCCAGCAATAATCTCCCAGTGTGCTTTCGTCCCAAAATCCTTGATAATTTCTTTTAATTTTCATTAAATCTTGCAGAGCACATTTCCCTTGTTCGTCGCCTAGGTTTTGTGGAAAAAATCTAAATTCGAATGAAGAAAATGCATTTTAAGTGACATTCGTGCACCTAATTAATTTTTCAATAATTCAGCAACAATCTGTGTGTAATTTTCACTCTTATTGTTTCCAAGAAAACTGTTCACGATGCCCTTAAAAGATTACCAGGCTGCATATTCTTTCTCCAATAAACATTGTGAAAAATTGCTATCATTCAATAGCTTCCTGATCTGAGGGTCAACGAATATGCCTTGTTTGATTTTAGCATATGAAATTTTAGGGGAAACCGCCAACAAATATTTAAATGCTGCACCATTTTTGTCCAGAGCCTTGACAAAGTTTTTAAAAGGCCCAATTTTATGTGCAGCGGTGGAAGAAGAATATCATTGGATCATTTAATGGATTACTTGAAATGTTTTATTTTCATGGCGAATACTCCGTTCTTTGTGACCACTCTGTTCTGACGTAATGGTGACTTGTAGCGCGGCTATACCATAGTCGAATGAAAAAACAATATTTAGTGAAACCTCTTTGGATACCAGTTAACAAACTAATGACCTGAAAAAGATTAATTTATAGTTATTTACGATGGTCTATACCATATATGCAAAGAAATTTAAATCATCTACCTTAATGTCACCACAGATCTTCCATTTATTATCGTTGTATTTGAGAAATGTCAAAATTTCACTCATTGATTCGTAGTTTTCCTTTGTATTAACGGCCTGGGCAATTGGTATGGATGGTTTTTAATTTCCATTATGCAAAAGAAGAGCCTTTAAACTTTACTTAGAACCATCAATAAATAGTCTCCATTCAGTTTTGTTATATGGCTGGTTCATTTTCATCATCATCAACACCATCAACATACTGTTTTACAGTATTGCCAGCATGCGATAAAAAATTAACAAGGCGTGATGGCTCAATTTTTATGCCAGATTCGAGTTCAGCGCACACAAATTAGTTAGCAGATATGCTTCGTTTCTGCAGCCAATTTTTTTTTCCAAACTATTAGACCAGGGTTATCCATTTTTCGATTTCAAAAGTAAAGTTTAATAAAGCACACATAAAGCTCTGATTTCAATGAAATTTTCATTTCATTATAATGCTTGGTGCCTGTGATTATGCACGAAATATAATACAATTTTAATGAAATAACCACCTCTGAATTGGTTCCAGCAGTGGATTCTTTTGAGGTTCGTCCAGCGTCATTTTCATTTTTCATTTTTTTTTCCAGTCATTTCTCATTTGCAGTCACTTTTTTCAGATGCAATGGCTTTTCCCGAAGCACTTTTGAGTTCTCCGTGCCTCTTGTTGACATAACCACCGAGTGGGAAATGAGTTTCATCGCTGAAGAAATTGTTGTTCGGTGGAAAGACCACGTTTGAACCACCATTTTGTAGTCAGTTTTAACTATTTGTACGCGTTTTTCAGTTGTTTAGTGATCCTAATTCGTAAATGTCAAACGTTTCACTACATAAATAATTTTTACATTGTGGCACCTACTTTGGATGTCGAATAGGTTCTTTTTGGGGCAGTAAAGTTGATAATTTTTTTTTTCTTTTTTCCGAAATTTTAACTACACCAATTTCTGAAAAGGAAAAGTAACAATTTAAAAATATTGAATTCTGTCTAGAGAACATTTCTCAGAAAAGACATAACCGTTAGATTGGCTGGTCACATCTGCCAGTGGCTTAGAATCTGGACATCTTAGGTTTATACCATTCAATTGTAGTCTTTAGAGAGTGCTTGATTCACTGTACCAAAATCAGTGTGGGTTGGCGGGTGTTTCCTAGGATGCTTTGTACCGCTTACCCCTAAAACGCAGGCCTCTCTACCTGATCCTGTAATTAAGCAAGCAAAGGGTATGATGCTTGCGTACAAAAACAAAGTAGTGTGGCCTTGTGCCAGGCTCCCTAGAAACAGGTGGATTATGTCTTGGGATTCACCTATAATGTGACATCAAACTGATCTTGGAACTCATTTTTCGAAAACCAAGTAAAGGGGAGAGTCATAGTTAAACAAGACACATCCTGGCAACAGGTGCGGACATAGAGAAGTCGTCGGGAGGTATCAGAAGATTTATCTTTTCCGTTTTTAATAGTTGTACGACCAGAGAGATCTGGTTAATTAACCATGATAGGAGCATGGTGTACTTTGCTGTGTTGATATTCTGTCCTCGGACATTGAAAACCTATGCCGTAGATTATGGATTACCAGTTCCATGCGAGGTATGATAAAGCAAAACTGGAGTAGCCTGTCTGCGAAACCCAGACCAGAGGGTTCTTCTCTTTTGGTAGCACGGGTGACCAGGGGCACAAGGAACATTTTTTCTTCCTGGTCAATGGTGTTGGACCCCTAGTGGGAGCATCGTGCAGGCTGTGGTTGCCCGAACAAGTGTGTTCAGTGCTTTTGCGTTACTTCATTTGCGTTGGTGAAGGAAGGAAGGCATTAGCTTGGAAAACACTGTTCATATCTATCCGAGGTTTTCCTAGATACCTCAACTCCTACCCGGGAGGTAGCTCACTTCATACCAAGTGACTACAACGGTACTTTGGCCGAGTGAGGGAGTGGGACCTGAGGAAGCTTTTCCAAGGGGCCTACTTCCAATCTCTGGTAGTCTAACTAATCCTTCGGGATTAGTGTGAGTACCCCTAAGGGGCGTTTGCTGTCGCTAGAAGAAAGAAAGAACAAATAACCAAGAAAGAAAAGTAGATGATTAGAAAACAGCACCTGTGTGGTGGCACACCATGGGTAAGGCTTTCACAGCGAGACTCATGTAAAACCTTCACATCAGTTGTACCAAAATCGGTGAGCAGATTACACCGGTGCCCGTGGCACTTATTTTGTATATTCCAGGAGTCCCTGCATAGAAGTCTATGCATCAGTTTGGGACGAAAATTCGTTTTCCACTATTTTGTGATCGAATTGACTAAAATTCCGATCCTGATTTATATTAACGTTCTCTTTACCTCCTCATACTGAACTGAAAACCCGCTTGCATATGGTTGTATCAACAAAATGGACCATTTCCTTAATGTGTAGCCCTAAATTTTGATCAGTTTAGAGCTCAATGTATTCAATCATAAAGTAATCGAAAAGTAATACACATTTCTATACGGTTGACATGATGTCATCAGACATGATGTCTTTTATATCTCATGTCTATCTATATTTTTCCGTTTAAAAACACATGTATTCTCCTGCTGTATTGTGGAAAAGTTAATGTTCCATGAACAATTTGTGATTTGTTCCTTTTCCTGACAATGTGTTCACAGGATGGCCTCCTCATCCATATTATCCCACACATGACACCGAACATCGAACACCGAGCAGAGACAAAATCTTCGAAGCGAGAATGTGTTTGTATTTATGAACACATAAACCTTTAACATTTTGTGAAAATGGCTCAATAAATGACATCGTACGATTAATGAAGCGAAAACCAATTGTTGGAATACGGCCCAATAAAGAAACACTTTCAACACTCTGGAAAGATACGAATGAGTACGATTAAGCACAGCATGGAGCATTTGTTGAAAGCATGGTAAAACACATATTTTAAAGACATTTAACAGATTCATTTTTGACATTTACAAAGAAAATCTGTTGAGTTTTTCCTGGCGGAGCACAAAACGAGTGAGTGAATATGGCAGCATAAGTAGCACTTAATGCAGTAGATGAGGGAACACAGATAGTTGTCGTAAAAGAAATCACAGTTGATATTTTTTAATGTCAAGTAAACATTAGAGAGCATAATGGAGGTTGTTATAATAAATGACTATAATTCATAACAAATGGCATGGTAAATATCATGAAATCATATCTGTTAAAATCGTTCTATCCATTTTTGTTTTTAAATGAAACCAAAAAAACTCATATAAAGCTATCATTTCCATGAAAATTTTATTTCATTATATTGCTTGGACCTTGCATTTATAATATGTATAAAATACAATGTCATTTAAATGACCGCCTTTGTATCGACTGCAGCAGTGGATCCTTTTAGGGTAGTTTTCGAAAAAATACGACACAATGACGCCTTCAGACCATAATGCACAACAAACAGTCACTTTTTCCGGATAAAATCGCTTTTCCACCGTCACTTCTGGGTTCTTCGAGCCCCATATGCGACAATTTTGCTTGTTGACGTAACTACCAAGTGAGAAATATGAGGCTCATTTCTCTGAAGAAAATGTTGTTCGATTGAGAACCCACATTTGTATCACATTTCTTGTAGTAAGTTTTAACTATATTTAAGCGTTTTTCGGTTAAATAAACGATTCATGTTCGTAAATGGCAATTGAAAAAACAACACTCCAGATGACAGGTACTTAATAGCTGACAGCATTGCCAGACCGACTGTTTTCAAACCACTAAACGAATAACCATATATAACCTATTCAAAATGAATTACACACGAGACGTGACAGTGACAACTTATTATTTATTATTAATTATATTTAATTAATTATTATTATTTTTATTTTTATTTATTAATTATTATTATTATTGTTGTTATTGACAACTCATTTTTTATTATTAACTATATTTAATTATATTTTTATTTTCATTTTTTTTCTCATTTATTTATTTAAGTCTATGAAAAAAAATTTCTTTACACACCAACTATGGGAAAACAGTAATATTTTATATTATATAAAGAATGTCCCAACAAGAACGCAAGATTTAAATTTGGCGCCATTCGAAGTGTCATTGTTTGACATTTGAACGATTGTTATTGTTTGCTAGTAAAAGGTACGAGGTTAGTAAAAATGGAGCGCTACACGAATGAACAGCGCATTCTCATTGTGAAATTGGTTTACCAAAATGGTGAAACTTTTGCGGCTACAGTTCGCAAACTGCGATCAATTTGGGGTCACAATAATGCTCCAAAAGGGTTAACTGTAAAGAGATTAACGTATGTAGAAATTTGCCTAAACTGGCTCTGTTAGTGATGTAAAGACAACAACTCATCTTCGACCAGGTCGATCGACCGAAAATTTCGCAGCTGTACGTGATGATGCCTCAATTCGACTCGGAGGTCAGCAATTTGGTGTCTCCAAATCCACTATGCAGCGAATTTTGACGAAAGATTTGCATCTTCTTGCATACAAAGTTCAATTGACTGAGGAACTGAAGCCAGCTGACCATGGACAGCGAAGGGAGTTCGTTAATTGGGTTTTGGAGAGACACCATGAAAATGATGATTTTGCCGATAAAATCATCTTCAGTGACAAGGCCCATTTTCATCTTGATGGCTTCGTCAATAGGCAGAATTGTCGCATTTGGGGTTAGGAAAATCCTCGAGTGATTCACGAGAAGCAAATGCATCCTCAACGTGTCACTGTGCGGTGTGGATTTTGGCAGGAGGAATCATTGGACCTTTTTTTTATGAAAATGAAGCATGTCAAGCGCAAACAGTTAATGGTGTTCGGTATCGTGACATGATAACCAGTTTTTTCGTGCCTAGAATTGAAGAAATGAATGTGGAGGGCATGTGGTTTCAAAAAGACGGCGCCACATGTCATACAGCCAGAGAAACAATTCAATTGTTTTATTTAAAATTTAAATCTTGCGTTCTTGTTGGGACACCCTTTATATTGTTTATAAACAATTTTAAACAGAATTATGTAATCTTAGAAATCTGTTAAGATATTATCGAAACAATTATTGAGATGAGTCAAACTGTACGAGTTTATTGGAATCTTGATTGAAGGCATATTCAGTAATTTCATTAAGAATATAAAGTGCACGATTCAGAGTACTTTTCTTTGCATAAGAAGTAAAGCCCCGAGGTATATCAAAAATATGTGTTCGCCGGGGAGGCCGAGGAGGAATGTAAAATGAAATTCAAAAGATTAGAACAGTCAATGTAACCACCGATTATATTGAAAACAAATGGCGCTGTCTGGAAGTTATGACGATATTCTATAGTCTGTAACCCAAGCAAAAAACATTTTAAATTATAGTTTGGGAGAGGTTCTTCAAGTCTAAATAAAGAAAGAGCAAAATTAACAAGCACACGCTGCACCCGTTCAATACGTTCCATATAAATGTTGGAATGAGGGTATTAACTAACATATGATGTAAAAATGATTTTAAATGTATTGGGATCAGAGAATTCTGAACAAATATATGTATATATATATGTATATATATATATACATTTGGTAAATAAATGAACACGGAACACTTTTATGATAGCAAATTTTCCAATAGTTTTATTCAATTCAACTTGGGTTTTTCTTATGTTTAGTTTATAAGTAGTTTGTAATATAAAAAATTGTTTGTTTTAATTGTTTGAACTTCTTTGTCTTTAATTAACTTCTAACTTCTTTAGCTTCACTTCACACGTCTTTCCATTTCTAGTCACAACTCACGACTCTCTGTCCGAATGTCTTTGTCCCTCTTGTGCTGTCCGTTGTCAGTTCCTCTCCGTTGTCATTCCACATGTGCGTATGTGTCCCTTACAGGGTTACCATCCCCACATATATGTACATATATATGTATATATATATATATATATATATATCTATACAAATAAAAATCAAATGCCGTTCGTTGGTAAGGGCATCAGTTGAGAACGGCTGGACCGAATTGAATAATTTTTTTTAAATGTTCGTCGTAGTCCAACTTAGGTTTTTATGGAAAGAAAAATTTACCACGCCCC
>JAHXMU010000164.1:147872-193969 GCA_019455685.1 Philornis downsi
AGTTATGGCGTTGCCAGATGGGTCCGTCGAATATGGGCAACCCTGTATGTATATATCTAAATAATACACTGTTTTCAAGCAGTTGAGCTAATTCTCAAAGCCTACTTTATTTAACCAAAATGTTGTCGGTTGTACTTACTGTATTAAGGAAACTATCTACAATAGCTAAACGGCAACAAGTATAATAAACTAGTCAGCCTATCGTTGTACCAGGATATCCATTTTTCGCTTTCAAAAGTTAAGCTAAATAAAACACACATAAAGCTATGATTGCGATGAAACTTTTATTTCATTTCATTTCAATTTCACTTTCATTTATTGAACAGTCTTGTAATTTAAAGCCTTTTGGCCAATATTAAGCAAATTACAAAATGCATAAAATAAATACTTCAGGAATTAAAAAGCAAAAAAAAAAACAAAAAATTTAACTTAGAATATAATATCAAATTAGGTAGTAACAATTTACTTATTACGCTATAAAGTGCACTAAAAATAGGCGAAATGGAGGGAAATGAAAATAATGTGAAAAAATTAAATACCGAATAGTATACAGGGTGTCCGTCGGGAAGTTATCCTATCTTGTTTTGCCGCCATTTTGGTAAACATTGGTCTTGGCAGTTCATTTTTTGGCAGTCGTGAAGTAGAGACGTGGCAAATTTATTATGGAAAAGTATTCGATAAAACAACGTGTTTTAATCGTTAAAATATTTTATCAAAATCAATCATCGATTACTGCGACGATGAAAAAGTTACGTGAAGTTTTTGGGAGAAACGACGTGCCAACAAGACGCACTATTTATCGTGTAGTGAATGATTTCGAAGAAAGGGGATCTGCAGCTGATACGGCCAAGTAAGGACCACAACTAACTGCAAGATCGGCTGAAAACATCACTGATACTCAAGAAAGTGTTCAAAACAATCCATCAACCTCAATTCGACGCCGTGCTCAGGTGCTTGGTCTTCAAAGAACTACTTTTATCACAATTTTGCACAAGGATTTGCATTTGTTTCCATTTAAGATTCAGTTGATACAACAGCTTCTTCCACAAGACTATTTACGCCGCCGTACATATGCCAATAGGATGTTACAGCTCGCCCATGACAACCCCAATTTTCATGAAAAAATCATAATGAGTGACGAGGCACATTTTCATTTGAATTGATATGTGAATAAACAGTACAGTCGGTTCTGGGCAATGGAAACCCCTCTAATTATTCATCAGTCACCTTTGCATCCATTAAAAGTGACAGTCTGGTGTGCAATTTGGTCAGGAGGAATCATTGGACTGGAATCATTGAAACAGAAAATGGCATAATGGTAACTGTCAATGGGGAGCGATATCGTGATATGATTGAAAACTTTTTAACGCCACAACTGCATGCTTTGGGCTTGATTAACATGTGATATCAACAAGATGGTACCACATCGCATACAGCCTGGATTACAATGGAATTACTGCGAGACCTCTTTCCACAACAAGTTATTTCAAGAAATGGTGATGTTGATTGGCCTCCAGGGTCGCCTGATTTGACTGCTCGCATTTGTGAGGCTAACAGAGGCGAATATTTATCTGATATTGTATTCCATACACAATTACCGACATTAAATAAAACTTTTATCAATATAAGATTCATTCTCTTCCATTTAATCAAAAATTATAAACAAACAAAGTAGTATACCCTCCCGACGGACACTCTGTATGATTTTTAATACAATAAAAGAAAATAATTGCAATACATTGATCAACAAAAAAAAGGTATTTGGATATCTTATTTTGGTATCGCATCGGCGTCAACTTTATTAATTTCTCAAAACGTACAAAGTTGCTCTATTTATACTAAAATTACTTATTGTAGAAAATGCTACAATATTTCAGAGAGAACACATATTTACATAATGGGTGCAACAAAGACAAACATATTTACAGAATAGTGTTGTTTATCATAGACTTAATTCTAGAATGTTCTTATTTACATAACAAGTGAAAAGGAGATAACAATAGACTATGTAAAGAGAGTGAAAGGAACAAACATAACTTACCGTCGTAAACATAATTCTAGAAAAGTCTCACCCACAGATAAAGAGGGAAAGAGATTACATATATCATATTTTAATTTTCTGGGAGCTGTTATGATGACCTTTCTAGAATATACACTTAGAGAAATTACACTCATATACTACATTATTGTATTGTAATTGGTGCGCTACCCTGTATAGGATATGCTTGAGATCTTAAGAGATCACAGGTTGTTTTAAATATTTGAACACGCTTGCTTCTTGGTTATGTGAATGTACGTTTGCAACTAAATTCCATTTAGATCCATTAAAAAATCATTTCGTCGCTTCCTTTTGCGTGGCGCAACAGCTATAAAGTGTGCGTGCAATGACTCTAAGGATCTAAAATCGGTCAAACTAGAGAACCGTGTCATGGTTCCTATTTTAGTTGCTCAAATGTAATTTGTATTATATGTTGATCTACAATAGATAATAAATAATGGGTCACAACCGATGAGACATACCGCTACAGTCAAATTCACTACCAGTTCTTAAATTGGATTGGATTGGATTGGATTGGATTGGATACCCCCATTATTAGGAGTTATACTAAATTTTAAATATTAAGAATAGCACCGATTTGCAATCATCTCATTGAAATTTGTTTACGACTGTTTACGTGCACAGTTTTCCTTACCCTGATAGCTATAAGTTTAATTTTTAAGTACACGCCCACCACGGCTAAGGAAAGAGCTTTCACTCCACCGTTCTAGCAGTGTAATAAAGAGGTATTCTAACTCTCAGCTAGTGATCGCCCAAGTATCTGTACTCATTTTACTTTCGATATATAAACTACTTATTTGAACGTTTAGAGTCCCTGTTTGGTAGGATAATCTCCATTTTGTTAACCCCAGAAATAAAAGGTAAAACTTTGCCAATAAATGAAATTCATTGGATTATAAATTCTTTAACCCCCCGGGTTTCTCATTCTCTTTCGTGTGATATAAAAACACCGTCCGATCAACGAGTATATAACAAACTCTTAGTGATTTTATCAAGAAGTTTGCACCAAAACCAAACACCGTAAGATGTATAAATCCATCCAAAAAATGACCTACTTAATCTAATGTCTACTTCTCGGTGAAATATCATTCCTATTGTATAATGTTAATATTAACGTATTTTTTGGAATAACTCAAAGCAGATGTTCTTAAAAGCTGGAGTTTCTATCGAATAACAGCGTGTACGGTAATAGCAAACGGACACTTTTAAGAAATTTGGAATTATTTTCCAGCATTAACATTATTTCATTGTAGAAAGCTAGAAAGCGGTGACTTTACATACATTTTTATATTTTCATAATAAAGTATATCCATTTATTGGCTCCAAAATTGCCGGTCTGGCAACTCTGTCAGTTGTTAAATACCTCTCATTTGAAGTGTTTATTACAAGATTTTCCTTAAAAAGAGCTCTAAAATACTTCAGAAAGGCCTGCTTAAAGGCCTTCAATGGTAACCACTTTGAAATTTAAAATTTCGATTTTCAACGCCTGTATCTGATTGCGGTTATGTGATATTTTTAGATAAGCGTAAACATTTATTGACAGCTTGCCATCATGCGTGAAAACGTAAAAGATAGTAAAGCTTTTGGTACAGCTGGTGCCTTTCATACATAAAAATTCACTCAAGAAAATTAGATTGTTACATATGAGTATAAAATTTCATTTTATTGTGATTTCGAAGGCAAATATATGGTAGTACTTTAAATGTGACTTGTGGTTTTGTGGCAAATGAACATCCTTTATTTATCCTGACATTATATGAAGTCTACATCATGAGTTTTGTACAAATACAATCAATCAATCAATATCTAATTTTAATGTTATATACACTCTAACCGCTTGATTTCAAGCTATTTCAAATATGAATCGGTATTGAATATACATTCCAATTGAATAGTTTTTGGGACCAGCATCAATCTTTACGAAAATTTGGCGATTTATGGATGTGGGTTTACTACAAGTTGACCCCTGCTCATGGATTAAACTAGTGTATTAACCGAATATTTTAAATAGTTTCAATCAAGTTCAATACTTGACTTAGGATTGTATCAGTATTTGAGTAAGAAAATCAACTAAAAGGAGTTAAAAAATAATTACCTAGAATTCCGCCTTCTGAGGAAAGACATTCATAACATCTTGGTAAGAACTAATTTATGGTTTGTACATTATAGAACCAAATAATAGACAAACAAGGCTTTCGAGTTAACACTCTATACTAAATGCTAATGTATGATTCATAGGTTCAAAGCTTCGGCAAAATTGCGACTCTTCAATGACTAAATTTTAATAGCGGAACAAAAAACTGGCGTGTGCATGGACTCAGTAGTTGAGTAGGGACCCTCTGAGGACAATCAACCCAAATCCAAAATGTGTAGTATTTTTTAGGCAAAAATGATGCAAAGGAATTAAAAAAAAAATCTTTGTAAATATTACATTAAAATTTTATCCATTCATTCGTACACTCTTCCCATACAGATTCCATAAAAATCGACTCTTTCAAATGGCTAAAATTTCAAATTCCCTCCTATCCCAATAAAATACTGTAATCAATATTAAATTAGAATCGTAAGCAACTTTAAAAAAAATTCAGCCTACTTTTTAACATGCTCTTCATAAAGGGTGTCCCAACAAGAACGCAAGATTTAAATGACCGATGCAAAAATTGAATTGTTTCTTTGGCTGTATGACATGTGGCGCCGTCTTGTTGAAACCACATGCCCTCCACATTAATTTCTTCAATCCTAAGCACGAACAAAATGGTTATCATTTCACGCTACCGAACACCATTGACTGTTTGCGCTTGACATTCCTCATTTTCATAAAAAAAGGTCCAATGATTCCTCCAGCTCAAAATCTACACCAGACAGTGACACGTTGAGGAAGCATTTGCTTCTCGTGAATCACTCGAGGATTTTCCTCACCCCAAATGCGACAATTCTGCCTATTGACGAAGCCATCAAGATGGAAATGGGCCTCGTCACTGAAGATGATTTTATCGGCAAAATCAGCATTTTCATGTTGTCTCTCCAATACCCAATTAATGAACTCCCTTCGCTGTCCATGGTCAGCTGGCTTCAGTTCCTGAGTCAATTGAACTTTGTATGCAAGAAGATGCAAATTTTTCGTCACAGTTCGCTGCATAGTTGATTTGGAGACACCAATTTGCTGAACTCGGTGTCGCATTGAGGTGGATAGATTTTAAGCATCATCAAGTACATCTGCGACATTTTCGGTCGATCGACCTGGTCGAAGGCGTGTTGTTGTCTTTACATCACGAACAGACCCAGTTTTGACAAATTTAACCATTAATCTCTTTACAATTGACTCTTTTGGAGCATTATTGTGACCCTAAATTGATCGCAGTTTGCGAACTATGGCCGCAAAACTTTTGGTAAAACAATTTCACAATGAGAATGCGTTGTTCATTCGTGTAGCGCTCCATTTTTACTAATCTCGTACCTTCTACTAGCAAACAATAACAATTGTTCAAATATCAAACAATGACACTTTGAATGGCGCCAAATTTAAATCTTGCGTTCTTGTTTGGACACCCTTTATAAATATACAACTTCGAGTGGCTAAATTTTCTATTATATGGAAAAATAATGTTAACAAATGTAATGATAGCACTGCAGGGATAAAAGGCATTAAAACCCATAAAATAAGAGACGATTTTGCAGTCTACACCAAACAAAGAGGCTTCACAAAATATTAGAAAGCATTCCTGATTGCAGACGTCTGATTGAATATAAAGTCTAACAATGGAAAGGTTACAGTTTTGCTTATTAATTTTGGGTTATTAAAAGAAAAAATTGTGTCCATAAAACGTAGTGGGAATGATCATTTACAAACCACATTTAAAATATTGTTAAAATTATTTTTGTTACTAAATTTAAATAACTATCTTCTATACTGACTCAAATTTTGAGCATGATTTGTCATTTAGTTTGTTTGTAGTACTCGATTTTGTCAGTTCATCTCTAGTGTGTTTTGTGATTTTTACAACAGTTACAAATATCGAACAAAAAATTCTTATGGAATTTTATATTGCAATCGGAATTTCGTATGCTGAAAATGATACAGAAAGCTTACAGTGAATCAACATTACCAAAATTGCATTGAAAAACAGTCGAGATGTTGTGATAGATACGTCTCGTCCTGATTGGCTATCCATGTTTTCAGCTGAAAATAAAGTTGAAAAGTAAAGCAAATTGTGAGTAAAAACCGTCATTTCGGTTTGACAGAGATAGACACTAAACTTTCTGTGTATAATGGATCAATTCGCCCTAGTTTAGACGATTATTTGGATATAAAAAGCGTTGTCGTTCGACTAGTTTCGAAAGACAGAATTTTATTGAAGAACATAATCTCGAAAAGGTTGCTGAATACATGCTACAATGAGTCAATTCTAACCATATCTCCAAAAATCTTATTGTAATTAACGAGAAGATATGGCCTAGTGAGTTAACCAGCAAACCAGTCAACAAGCTTTGGAATGGCGTTCTCAACTAAGCCAAAACCGAAAAAAACACGGTGAAATCGATGCATAGTTAAAATAATGTTGACCGTTTTCTCTAATCGTCGTGATATTGAGTGCATGAAATTCTCACCTGAAGGTTAGGAAATAAATAGGAAATATTATTTGTTGTTTGGGGCATCTGGGAGTGAATATTTGTTTGTATTTGCCAAAATTTGTGGAAACAAATTCAAGGATTTTATATCACAATAGTGCACCATCTAACAAAACTATAATTTTGAAAGAATTTTCTGGCCAGAACCTTAATAAATATCATCGATCAACCACCGTATTCACCTAAAATGGCTATAGCTGGATCTCTTTCTTTCCAAAATCTAAATTATCAATTTTAGGCAACTGCCTTCAGTCGATACAAGCACTAATTAGAACTTGTTGTAACAACTGAATGGGTTTGAAAAAGATTGTAGGAGATTGTAAAAAATCTCTTTAACGTCTTTAAAAAATGGTCCCCATTGACAGTTACTGTTACACAGTAGCACGAATCGTATGCCACCCTGTACATACAATCTACACAATCATCTTCAAAACCAATTGGTTATATAAAATAATATTAAATTTTCTATGCAGTAAAAAAAGAAATAAATGAAATACATTGATTAGAAAAAGTTTTTTTTTTGAATTTCTAATTATTGTACCCTATATATTACAGAGTGACGCATCAATTGTGCTACAATAAGAAATTCAAATAACTATCTTTTTAATTAATGTATTTCATTAATTTTTTTATTGCATATAAAATTAAATTTTATTTCATATAACTAGATTGTAAATGGCTTTCATGTTCGTTCACGAAAATGCGACACCTGATCAGAAAATTATTCTTTGAAGAGTTAAACTCGGGATCGCCTCAATTATTGCTTTAAATGTACTGCTTTATTTGAATCAAATTCGTCAGTTTCGTACACCTCTTGCTTGATGCCACAGAAAAAGTAAGGTTAAGTGACTTTGGGAGCCAGCAGAAAGTGGAACGTTAAATCGTTGGGGAATTTTCGTTGGAACTCCGCCATAACCGGTCTGGCTATGTGCTCAGTTGCTCTTGAAACGGATACGCCTTCGGCACAGTTCTGGATAAAAAAACTCCTTCAACATTTTTAAATAATTGTCCCCTTTAGCCCTTTTTTGTGCCTGTAGCACGATTCATGCACCACCCTGTATTTACAAAGAGGATTACTTTGAAGACAATGCAATGAATTTGAATGAATAATAAATATTTTGTGCTTTCTTGAGCAATACCCAGTAAAATGTTGCCAGAATATATTTAGGAATTTATGTAATCATGTTTATCTAGTTCTCTTTAAGTAAGAAAATTAATTAATGTTTGAAAAGAAAAAAAATTAAATACTTGAAAAACAAATTTTAAATGTTGGGTGTGAAAAAAATACAATTTATAATATACAAGAGATCACTGATATTCCAGAACACTGTAACTACTAGGGGGCAGAAACGAGAAGTTTACAGTAATTCCATTTTTAGTGTACCGAAATCCGAGAATTCGATAATTGGCTTGAAAATATTATACTGAATTTTAACCATTTTCAAACAGGAGAACCTACTTTTTCACAAAAAAGGTAGCGAAAGGTCTGAAGTTCTAATAGATGAATTCTCAAAACTTACCAAAATATGAAAACATGTAGTCTACTCAAAAGTGTATTTATGAAATATCTGTAGATATATTTTCAATAAAATGTAACAAAATTAAGATTAGGCAGCAAATCCCGATGCTTCATAGAAAGAATAAATCATTCTTGCTTTACGGGACCACAGATTACGAGAAAACACAAACAAGTTAGGAAAATTTTTCTTTGTTTTCCAACATAATCTCCTTTTAGTTCGATGGATTCTTTCCAGCGATATTCAAAAACTTTTATAACCTGTTTATAGTAAGAATTGTCAAACTCCTAAAAATAGCCGTCAACCACAGACTCCACCTCTTCATTGTTGGCAAACTTTTTAACACCGAGCCATTTTCTTAAGTTTGGAAATAGAAAATAGTTCCAGGGAGCTAAATCTGGCGAATAAGCAATTCGACCCTTAATTGATTAATTTTGGCCATCGCAGTAGTGGATGTGTGAACTGGAGAATTTTCTTGATGAGACATCAACTTATTTTTCGCTAAATGCGACCTTTTTTCCATAATTTTATCACCACAACGCTGTAATAAATTAAAATAATATTCGCCGTTGATGGTTTTACCTTTCTGAAGATAATCAATATAAATAATCACATGAGCATCCCAAAAAACAGACGCCATAACATTGCCTGCAGATGGAACCGTCTACGCCTTCTTTGGACACGATTCCTCCATTCCAGTCCACTGTTTTGACTGTTACTTTGTCTCTGGTGTGAAGTGGTGGTGGACACATGCCACATCCGTGGTTATAAATCGATGTAAAAATTCGGCTTTATTGCGGTGAAACATCGTTAAACATTCCACTGAAACGTCTTTATAAGGCTGATTTGGCTCTACTGAAAGCAATCGCGGCACCCATCTTGCGCAAAGTTTTCTCATCTTCAAATCTTAGGTCAATATACGGTACTTAGCACTTTTTGAAATGTCTACCATTTCAGTTAGCTCTCGCTTCTTCAACCGACTATTACGCAATACCATTTTGTGGATTTTTTTAACCGTGTCTGGCGTGGACACTTCAATTGGTCGACCACTATGATGTTTGCCTTGGCAGCTTGTACGGTCTCGTTTAAACTCTGCTACCCAATATTTTACATTCACAAACTAAGGAGCAGACTCCTTCAGAGTAGAATATAGCATGGCTTTAATATTGGTTGAAATGAGACCTTTCAAATGGAAATAATGAATTACATAACGTTGATCAATTTTTTTTTACATTTTTTTTATGTATATTTTTTTTATAAACAAAATACTAAACAACGTGGCGTCTTGAAACCTGAAACATATGTTTTATAACACAGCAGTGTAGTGGCCATACCTTTGTTTCTTGGTTTGGTGTTATTAAAAGACAAACAAGTAAGTCCTTAAAAACATGACACGTAATCATCCTTCCAAGCGATCATAGTAAAGGGTGTCCGAACAAGAACGCAATATTTAAATTTGGCGCCATTCGAAGTGTCATTGTTTGACATTTGAACAATTGTTATTGTTTGCTAGTAGAAGGTACGAGGTTAGTAAAAATGGAGCGCTACACGAATGACCAACGCATTCTCATTGTGAAATTGTTTTACCAAAATGGCGAAAGTTTTGCGGCTACAGTTCGCAAAATTGCGATCAATTTGGGGTCACAGTAATGCCCCAAAAAAGTCAACTGTAAAGAGATTAATGGATAAATTTGCCAAAACTGGGTCTGTTAGTGATGTAAAGACAACAACGCGCCTTTGACCAGATCAATCGCAGCTGTACGAGATGATGTCGCTCAAACTCCATCCACCTCGATTCGACACCGAACTCAGCAAATTGGCGTCTCCAAATCCACTACGCAGCGAATTTTGACGAAAGATTTGCATCTTTATGCATACAAAGTTCAGTTGACTCAGGAACTGAAGCCAGCTGACCATGGACAGCGAAGGGAGTTCGTTAATTGGGTATTGGAGATACAACATGAAAATGCTGATTTTCCCGATAAAATCATCTTCAGTGACGAGGCCCATTTACATCTTGATGGCTTCGTCAATAGGCAGATTTGTCGGACTTGAGGTGAGGAAAATCTTCGACTGATTCACGAAAAGCAAATGCATCCTCAACGTGTCACTGTTTGATGTAGATTTTGAGCTGGAGGAATCATTGGACCTATTCTTTTTTGAAAATAAGCCATGTCAAGCGTAAACAGTCAAAGGTGTTCGGTATCGTCAAATGATAACCAGCTTTTTCGTACATAGAATTGAAGAAATGAATGTGGAGGGCACGTGGTTTCAACAAGACGGCGCCACATGTCATGCAGCCAGAGAAACAATTCAATTACTGCATCAGTCATTTAAATCTTGCGTTCTTGTTGGGACACACTTTATAACGTTGGCCAGAAAGGATACAGTGTCACACTCTTGCGGGATAGCGAATGTTGATGATGAATGACGCTGCTCAACGAACAATAAATAAGAGACGAAGTGAGGGAATTGTAGTTCCTTCCGTGTAATCTGACATTATTTAAAAAATTTAGATGTAACGGATCCTCAGGACAAAGAGCACACAAACAAATTGAAATTACCACTCCCAACGATGAGGAGATTGTAATAGACACAAATATGTATGTTTGTGGATTCAATTGCTCCATTTAGTTCAAAATTAAATTTCGCTGAATATTGAGAAGGTTTCCTACTATATTCTACTCCCTTTGGTAGGCCAATAATGTGCCAATACGAGAAATCCATCAGTACTACATTTTATTACTTTTTCGAATCAAATAATGTTAATCATTATATGGTCGAAAATATAAAAATGCCAACAAAGGATCACCAACTCACTTAAATTCAAATACAATTTGGCTTTGAATGTATTTATGAAACAACATTGGATGTAAAATTCTATGACAGTACCATCTTCATGGTCGAAGGAAGCACTCAAAAACTTGTGGTATTTTTCTGCATTTGTACGCATTTGCTTTCTTATATACCCAATGCTGCAAAACGGAAATTAGAATAACCACTGAAGCATTAAGATGTTTTTACTAAGCAAATTAAAAACGTAATATCGTACGTTCATGCAAAATGATCGAATGGATGAATGGATGACCTATCAGAGTATTCTGATTTATATGCAAATTTTAAAACAGAAATTAAAAATGGGATTTCGTGTGTTGTGTATTTCCATAGAGACGGTTCGGTGAGGGTAAGCAAAATAAGAATTTAACTTGCGGTGTTCATTTGTTAACGAGTTTTAGCAAGCCAACATCCACTGGGGAAAATGGTAGCGAACATTAATAGGAAACATTAGTTGTGTGATACTCTTAAATACTCATATTTGTTATTTACCATTAATAACAACGAATATTGTTGTAATGGAAATTAATGAATAATAACAAGCATTGAAATTTAATTCAATGTGAAGTTATTTATAAACAGCCTCCCTCACCTCATATATTTTTCTTTTCTTTTGCGGAAATTAGATATTTTCGTGTTAAAGTTTATAAATTATGTCAGGAACTGAAATATATGTCCGTAATAATTCATTTAAGGCTTGCAAAACGAGTTTTAAGAGCGACAATAATTTTAAATTTATAAAATATTGTTGTGGGTTTTCGCTTAGTTTCAGTAATGGACAGGACAATAACGTTTCAGCCTTTAGTAAAAAAAACGATAAATATTACTCACAGATTATAAATGCAATTCACTTTCCTTTGAGGTATACGATAACTTGGAAGACATACTTCAAACTAAATAAATGCCATGAATAAACTCAAACCGTTCTAATAAATTCTGTAGGTCTTTGCTAATAATTCGAGATATAAATTTTTTCTCAAATCCCTTTATATTATTTAATATTAATTTATTTTCTTAAATACCTATCTTTTACTTGCAGATTATGGCTGTAATTCACTTTCCTTTGAAGTACTCGTATATGGTAAGTTGGAAAATACATTTCAAACTAAATAAACGCCATAAATAAGCTCTAAATTTTCTAACACATTCTGCAAGTCTTTGTCAATAATTCGAGATATAAATTTTTTTCCAAAATCCGTTTATTTATATAGTAATATAAATCGATTTTCTTTCTTTTACATTTCTTATACATTTCATCATTTTCTTCAACTTATAGGGAATTATTTAAAATGACGGCAAATGTAAGCATATTTCACAATTTTTTTAAGCCATAAACGAAATAGTTTTCTGAGATGGCTCATCGCCCACACAAAGACCAACCGTTTGTAGCCATTACCTAAGAATAAAATTTGGTTTGTTTGTTGTTAAAAAAACTTTACTTCTTTGTGTTAAACAGTTCGTGAGATGATCTCTTTTGAAGCCAAATCAGACAACTACGTTTCGAATGTTGATGTTGAACTTGTGTCCAAATACTTTTCTTTTGCATATGTCAGTGATATCTTCTAAGTCTCCTTATTTATTGCATTGCGAATACTCTTGATTAATGGTTATGGAAATTTTTACATCACAACCTAGCGCTCAGGGTTTTGCAGAAAGACAAGCATGGTTGGTTTTATCTTCCAAATTGTAGACAGACACCATCAATTTTATTTATAGCGAAGCCGAAGCGAATAAAGTTATTCCAGACCTCAAAGATTTCCTTGATAACGTTAACGCCGCATCCCAAATTAATATTTTTTTTTTTGTTTCCATTAATTTTCTTTATTGGATCTTTCTTTCGAAATTTACAATATGTATTCAAATCTTAATCCTATCTTAAACTAAAGTATCCTGCCATTGCCGGATCTTATTTTTGGCGAGCCGAACTGCTTATCACCGGACCAAGTCTAGCGTGTCCTTTCTTCTTAGCCGTATATGACCGGGAAAATGTTGAAGGTTTTGAGCGAGTGGGTTTGAGTGGGAGAATAACTTCGATACATATGACCAAATTAATATAATATTTGTTTGTTAAAATAAATAACATAAATTGGTACTAGTATATAAACAAGGCCGCCTTTGCTGACCACTTCTCAATGCTTGAGAAGGCTGCAGTGACATCTCACTGGTGACACAAATATTAGAGTGCGCAGTTAGCATTTGACTTGTGTTAAAAGTTGTTTCAGCCATGTTCACTGAGACCTTCCTCACTATTATCTGAGCAAGTATATTGAAGAGGCTACAAGATTACCCAGTATAAGATCTCATTTACTGAAAATCACCCAGAGAGATTTTTGCCATTCTTCATTGAAGGTTTCCTGTCAAAAAAGAAAACTGTCATACTGTTCAGCTGTACCTATATAGCATCTGTAGGAGTAAAAAATTTAGCCATGGCATCCAAAATTTTTTGCGGAATTGGATTATCCAAGTTTTTATAGTAGATGAAGAAATGAAAGTTATCTATCTGTTTTTCTTTAGGCTTCTACGGACAGACAAGGAGAACTGCTTATTCATCACGTCTATATACTTACATACTTACTGTCACGGTCCTTACGAAACTAATCAGTTTTAAATTGTTGCTTTGCAGACTAAATTTTACTGCTGTCAGACTAAGACCATCTTTTCTTTATATTTTGTCACCACAATCTCTCAAAATATTTCTAAATGTTACGGTCACAGCTGTGGGTGAACACTCACAATAGGAAATCATGAAAAGTATTATTTTTTGTGTTAGTTCTTATCTTCCGCCATTACTTTCTAACAAATCTTTTTGAAACTTCATGAAATCAGGCATATTCTATATCTTTCTAGATTGTAACCAAAAATTGTAAATGGGATATATCAACCCACCCCTTTTAGTACTTTCCATACAATTTGACAGATTTTTCAAAATTAGACATTTTCTCTCCCCTCTTCCAACTCCTTCACCAAAATTTTCGTCTGTCTGATGTTGTTTTATGAGCTTGATAAAATTTGAAAAAAAAATTGATAGTTTAATAACTTCTCTTCGGTTACCTCCCACACAAATGACCGGTTTCGGTCATGTATTCTTGGATTCATATATTTTGTCGAGGTTCAATAAATTGTTTCATATATAGAGTATATTAAGCATTTATTAAGGTAAGGCCTGAGAATAAAAATGAAGCGCGTTGTCACAACCTTATCGTAAAAACTTTTCAGAAATGTATCCTTTTTTCTGTAATTTCTAATGATTAGATATTTATCTCTTTTTTTTAACCATTACATTAATTTAATCTTGAATCGCCCAAGTAACCACAGCTTTTCTGGTACCTCCCATTTAAATCACCTTTTAAACCCATATATTATATATCTTTGCACTGGCTTAAGTAGAAGGACTTGGCTCACGTCACCCTCTTGATAAATTGACTTCTGAGAATGAAAATGAAATACATCGCCTTCCATGTTAATTGGCCCTTTTTCAAAATTTCATTTCTTCTTTATAAAAGGGGTCCCACCAAGAACGCAAGATTTAAATTTGGCACCATTCGAAGTGTCATTGTTTGACATTTGAACAATTGTTATTGTTTGCTAGTAGAAGGTACGAGGTTAGTAAAAATGAAGCACGAATGAACAACGCATTCTCATTGTGAAATTGTTTTACCAAAATGGTGAAAAATAGTCAATTGTAAAGAGATAAATGGAAAAATTTGTCAAAACTGGGTCTGTTAGTGATGTAAGGACAACAACGCGCCTTCGACCAGGTCGATCGACCGAAAATGTCGCAGCTGTACGTGATGATGTCGCTCAAACTCCATCCATCTTAATTCGACACAGAGCTCAGCAAATTGCTGTTTTTAAATCCACTATGCAACGAATTTTGGCGAAAGATTTCCACCTTCATGTATACAAAGTTCAATTGACTCAGGAACTGAAGCCAGCTGACCATGGACAGAGAAGGGAGTTCGTTAATTGGGTATTGGAGAGACAACTTGAAAATGCTTATTTTGCCGATAAAATCATCTTCAGTGACGAGGCCCATTTCTATCTTGATGACTCCGACAATAGGCAGAATTGTCGCATTTGGGGCGAGGAAAATCCTCTAGTGGACTTTGGGCTGGAGGAATCATCGGATCTTTTTTTTATGAAAATGAGGCATGTCAAGCTCAAACAGTCAATGGTGTTCGGTATCGTAAAATGATAACCAGTTTTTTCGTGCCTAGAATTTAAGAAATGAATGTGGAGGGCATGTGGTTTTAACACGACGGCGCCACATGTCATACAGCCAGACAAACAATTCAATTGCTGCATCAGTCATTTCCCGGTCGTGTTATTTCGCGTTTTGGAGACCAGAATTGGCCGCCTAGATCATGCTATTTAACACCATTAGACTTTCTTCTTTGGGGTTTTTTGAAGTCGATGGTTTACGCGAATAAGCTGACGACGACTCAAGTCTTAAAACAGGAAATTGGACGCTGCATTAATGAAATACCGCAGCATTTGTGCAAAACGGTCATCGGGCAAGGCCGCGGCGGCCATGCCCGATGTGTTGTTCCATACACAACCTCATTCTGTCAACTTTACGATATCATAAAGTTTCACAGTTTTTTTTTTAAATATCTGTGTTTTATTTTAAATTTAAATCTTGTGTTCTTGTTGGGGCACTCTCTATTTTAATTAATTTTATGCATTTTTTTAAATTTTTCTTCTGTAAACCGTAATTTATAGACTTCAGTGACTTATTTTTTGCCAATTACTTTAAATTTAATACCTGATAACATTTAAAACAAAATGTGCAGATAATCGCATTCTTTCTGGTATCTCCCATATAAATTCCTTAATTTTGCTCAGATATTCCTATATAAATATCCTTCAATTGCATCAAATTCAATATAATTTTGCGAGTGTCGGATCTGTAGTAGGCTTAGTTGTTGAATAAAAATAGACTGCATTGTCACATTGCTTAGGATACCTCTCATAAAAATAAGTCTGTTCGGCAATTTATATATCCCTAAGCTAAAGAGTCTAAATTATAATTAAGTTCAGTCAGTTATAATTTCGCTGCTTCGATTGTGTTTTGATTCATCATGAGAATTTTTTTTCTAGTAGAATCTGGCGTTTTCCAACCCCACTTATGGCACTCTGCACACTTTTACTGCATCGCAAAAGAATCGGGTTAGACATTTTTCGGTTTCAAAAGTAATGTTAAATAAAACAGATATAAAGCTATGGTTTCGATAAAACTTCTATTTCATTAGAACGTTTCAACTTTGTCATTATGTACGAACTACAATGTCAATTAAATGACCGCCACTGGGTTGATTGCGGCAGTGGATATTTTTAAGGTAGTTTTCAATCGCATTTTCCCACATTTCGGGCAGCGATAACTTAATGAATGTTGGTCTTCAAATGCTCCAACACGATCTTTGACTTCGCCTCACAAAAAGGAGTCTAACGGCGTCAAATCGCATGATCATGGTGGCCAATTAATGTCGTCAAAACGTGAAGTTACGCTTTCCGCAAAATTCTTATGCAACAAAGCCAAAATAGGTCGTGTTGTGTGGCTCGTAGCACCGTCTTGTTAAAACCACATGTCATCCAGTTCATTATCTTCAATTGCAAGCAAAAACAAAGTGAGTTGGTATACGGCCATAGCGCTCTGACTTGAAATTCGGATTTTTCACCACACTTTCACTAACAGAATTGATATTTTCGGCAGCGCGTATATTGCGATTATGAACAGGCTTTGCCACATCTGTAGTGCTTGCAGTCTCTTCAAATTTTTTTATAACCTTGTCGATTCCGTGCACAGTAGGACGATTGTGACGATCAGAATCACCCCGTAATGCACAAAAAGTGCCCACGTTTGAACCACTACTTTTGTAGTTAGTTTTAACGCGTTATTAAATAAAATAAATAAAATAAAATAAAGAAAATTTTTACGCTTTATTAAATATTCATTATGGCAAACCTTTTACTAAATAAATAACACTTCAGATGACAGGTATTTAACAGCTACCAGCCTTGCCAGACCGTTGATTTTGAAACTATTAAATGGATAACATTGTACTTTCGGTAAAGATGTATGCAAGCCACTTTATCTTATTCAATCTTCTAGTGGTATGAAAAACATTGCCTCTCCATTAATTTGTGTACTTAACTTTCACTTAAAAGTACCATTTAATCAGTCAAGGGCTGGTGAAAAAGGGACTTCCAAGCTTTAATAACAATACAAAAGTGGAAACTATAAAAAGGCATACTAAAGTATTTGAAATTATTATTTTTTAAGTCAAACAGGACTCGTCATATGGGTGACATAGCATTGATTTCCTTATGGCTGTCCTGATGAGGCTCTTTCAGTGTAAGCCAATACAAAACAATTTATTACGTCCCAAACTTGGGAAGGGAGCACTAGAATTAACATTACTGATACCATTGACAGCATTACCGTCAAGATGTATCAACAAATCGTGGAGTAAAATTGAATACTTATATTTTCGATTACGCGGAGTTCCTATGAAATTTGACTACGTCTGACTACGTTTTAAGGAGCAAAAGTACAGGATGGTGTACCAATTGCGCTACAATTAGAAATTCAAATAACTTGGTTTTCAATCAATGTTTTCATTTATTTATTTATTATCACTATTTTTTTTTTTTGTTTTGGAGAGATATTTAAATTTTATTTTATATAACTAATTGGTTTTGAAAATGATAGATCGATCGTCAATGACCTCCATGCTCATTCACGCATATGCAACACCTGATCAGAAAATTATTCATTTCGGCCTGAAGGACTGAAGTCGGAGTCGTCCCAGTTATTGTTTTAATGGACTGCTTCAATTAAGTCAAATTCTTTGGTTTCATTTTGTACACCTCTTGTTTGGCGTACCCCATATAAAAGTCTGTTGCTGTCAGGTGATGTGACTGTGGTGTCCAGCGGAAAATGGAGTTTCTTAGCATTAATTTGTTTTGGAATTTTCGTTGGAGCTTCGCCATAATCAGACTGGTTATGTGTGTAGTTGCTCCGTCTCGCCGGAACCAAATGCTGTTAAAACGGATACGTCTTCGGCGCAGTTCTGGGTAAAAGAACTACTTCAGCATCTTTAAATAACGGTCCCCATTGACATTGACATTGCGTTTGTAGCACGATTCGTCCGCTACCATTTATTAATTTGTGAAAGCTAGCTGACTACGCTTACTTTTCGGAGCAAAACTATAATACATAAAAAGTGGTTGTGAAATTTGAATCTAAAATTTTCAATCATCAAATCATACTACGTTCTTTCCAGAAAAAAAAAATTGAAATGGTAACGTCAATCTTTTCTTGAGGGTTTACAAAACTAAAATCGAAATGTCTTACATTTTTACATCATAACATATTCGATAATAATGCGTAAATTTGTGAAATAAAATTGAGGTGTAAACAGGCACAATTTTGTAATTCCGCAAATATATTTTTGTAGATATTTTATGACGCGGAAACTCAAACTGTTCCAATTTCATCTCTTTGTGATTATTTTTAGTGTAGAAATTCATGCAATTCAGTTGAAGAGGTAAAGAGCTCAACATAAAAATATATCATCCCCCATTATGGGAACTGTGACTTAATATTTTATATTTTGTACGAAATTTCTCATAAATTTTGTCACCAATCTCATTTTATTCATATTCCTTTGCGTAAGATTTCGTAACCAATTTCAGGTGAAAATCATTTAGTTTAGCCACTATATATCTCAAAACGCTATGCCATTATTTTGTATGAATTTCTTATAGCTATTGTGCTCTTAGTAATACTTTTTGGCGACTAATTTGTGTAACAGCTTACAACAATTCCACCCTTATCCGTCGTCCCCCCCCGTCCACTGTATTATAAGATATTCCTTGAAAAATTTGACCAGCATTTGATCATAAATGAAATTATACAGCAACAGAATGGGCAACACAATGAGCCATCAAAAGTATTCAACGCAAGCCACAACAAGAAATGTTACAGCGGTTTGTAAAGCAAATTGTTTTGAAAGTTAGTTGACATCGGTTGGCCTTTGGCCATGTTCGCTACTGATACTTTTCCTTATATCTTTTGCGCCTTGCTGCGATACCAGCGGAACAATAATAATACTGACTAAGAGTAAGGCTACGTCTGCCTTTTTGTTAAACAAGTTTCCATTGCCGTTGTCATTTAGTTGCCTGCAAAAAGATGCAAAACTTTTGGTTGGCAATTAACAAGTTACTTAACATTTGACGAAGGGGAATAATATCAAGTTTTGATTTATTTTATTTTTTTTTTCTTTTGTTCTGCTCTACCTAATGTTTACAGTTTTCAGAGTGATGGCAAAATAACAGGACAGCGGTGGCAACAACCCCAAATACGAATAATTTATTTTGGAATAATGTAAATCATAATTATAACATGACTTGTTGGGCAAAAAGTTGCCACTACCATTCCGATTTTGTTGGCATCTGTTGGGGTATGTTGTAGACAAAACCCGCAACAAAATCAAAATATCCTCAGGATGATATCAATAAAGTCCAAGGAACCAAAGTGGTGCAGGCAACCACTACACCATACAACACAACTGTTGTTTGATGTCTTTTAAAGAAATAAAAATTATTTATAAATGATACAAAATTGTAAAGAACTTCTCATTATTATCAAATAGACGTCAGAAGACGCTTAAACTTTAAAAGTGAGTCAGTGAGTCAATAAAGCAATTAAATAATTAAGTTTCTCAATTATTTAATTGCTATATTGACTTACTGTAGTAGAGATAAGTAGATAAAACACGCCAGTAATGCGGGAAAGATTTACGATGGCAAATAGTGCAGATATATTAAATTCCATGCTGTTTCTTTGGTAAAATGAATATTATGCTAACCTTTAGATACATATATATGTATACCCATAACAGTGATAACGTTTCAAGCGCCATTTACTGGGTGCGTTAAAAAAAAGGTGAATTTTATTCTCAAAAAATATTTATTTTTATCCTTATTTTTCCCAAAAAATATTTATTTATTCATCAATTTCCTTGCTATCTACTTACAAAGTAGTCCCCTTCAGATAAAATACACTTGTGCCAGCATTTTTTTCCAATCCTTGAAGCAGTTCTAATATAGACTTTTTGGTATATCCTTGAGCTCTATCAGCGACTCCGTTTTTATCTCCTCAATAGGCGCAAAACGTCGTCCTTTCATGAGTCTCTTCAATCTTGGGAACAGGAAAAAGTCACAGGGTGGCTGAGACATGATAACGGTGTGGTTTTTGCCCAAATAATCTCTCACAAGCAAAGATGAGTGAGCAGATGCATTTTCATGATGCAACAGCTATGAATTTTTTTCCATAATTCCGGGCATTTTTTCTTTTTTTTTTTTTTGCTTTTTTATGAAAACTGTCATACTCGTATATGGGACAACGCTAACTCAAACGAGGTTACTTAGATGGAAATGCATGCATAAAAAGTTACCCTTTGGTGCAAATTTTATGCCAGCGGCATCAGTAGTCCTTATCTCTTTGAAAACAACGCTGGTAAGGATAATAACCAAAGGCTATAACCAAAAGGGAATTTGTAAAGAAAACCAATCCTCCATTCTCATTGTTAGTTGATATAATGGAAAACTCTTGACATTTTCAGAAGGTATCCCCTTCGAATATGCATACAAGTGGACGTATGGAGAACTGATAATGTACCAATAGCATCGAATCTGTCCCAAAGGGATCTAAAGATGGACTAACACATTGTCCGAAACGCATCATCCTTGTGGGAAGTTATTGAAGTGACTGTTACTCCAACCAAATACTTAAAAACGTTTTCAATTTGGAAATGTCTACTTCTCACAGCTAATTTGGTGTAGTCTTCTTCTGCTTCTGCAAACTATCAAGGAAATTATCATTAACGTGGTCACTGTGAAAATAAAATGCTCAATGGAGCAAAGATGAGTGAGCAGGTGCACTATCATGATGCAAAAGCCATGATTTGTCTTAAACAATTCCGGGCGTTTTGTCGTATTGCTTTTTGGCAACGGCACATAACTTCAAGGTAATACTCCTTATTTACCGTACGACCTTGTGGTAAGAACTCCTGATGCATTACGCCATGGTAATCGAAGAAAACAGTGAGCAAAAACTTGACATTTGATCGAATGGCGTGCTTTTTTGGTCTTGGCTCTCCTGGACTCCTCCATTGGGATGATTAAGCTTTGGTTTCGATGTCATAACCATATACTCATGATTCGCCACCAGTTATGACCCTTCTAAGCAAATCTGGATCATCGCTGACGTCATTCAACAATTCCTGAGCGATGCTTATGCGACGTTGTTTTTGGTCAAAATTCAGCAGTTTTGGAACGAACTTCGCTGCCACACGCTTCATGCCAAACATTTCCGAAAGGATTGCACGGCATGAGCCAACCGTTATGCCGACATCCTCAGCAGCTTCTCTACTTGTGATTCGACGAATCTCCATAACAATTTTCTTCACTTTCTCAACATTTTCATTGGTTGTTGATGTGCTGGGGCGTCCAGAGTGAGCGTCGTCATTCACATCTTCTCGACCTTCTGTGAAAAGCTTTTCCCAGTTGTAAACATTTCTTTTTTGACTTAGAGTACTCGTAATCTCACCGTATACCACTGTCAACATTTCAAGTGTTTTGAACACTTAATTCCATTTTTTACACAAGGTTTGATGCAACTTCTTTGATTCATTTTTTTCGATAGCCGAAATTCGCCGAATACGCAAAACACTTGTCTTATTTATGCCTCTCACAGTTTGCTATATGGATAAAACCGTCAACACATCTTCGAGACGAGTGTATTAACGTAACAAAAATAATAATCGAATCGTACATTCTACTGTACGTAGCCTGCGAAATATAAAAATTCACCTTATTTCTTGAAAACACCTTGTAAGTCATCTTAAAATATTTATAGGTCTGCGTTTTAATGATTTTCATATGACAAAAAGGTTTTCACAAAAATTTTCTATTAGGAGTTCAAACTTTTTTTGAAGAAAAGTCTGCGAGTTTGTAGCGAAGTTTGACTTTCAACGTACTAATTCACATAAATCCATTTCCAAAATCAACAAATTTATGAATGTGTTTAATTAATTTAAAATTAGTGATCTAATGGACTAATTGCCGTATCAAGAATTGCCCAAAAAGTTTCGTAAGCAGCATCTTTTCTGAACAAAAAAAACGTCCCAGCAAAAAAAGCTCTTAGTCATTCAAAAAAGTAACATTTTCAACACTTCTAAGATATCCATATTTATCATTTCTAAGGAAGCATTTTTATATCGCTTCGAAATCCAAGCAAACTCAAAAGTTCTTATTAAATTCAATTACATTTAAATACTATTAATTTGTCCGAATTCGACTGCCGCATATTCACATTTGATAGAGACACATTTTTACAATATAATTTCGGTCTGAAAACGCTGACTAGAAAACAAAATTTCTTTGGTCAAATGAAAAATTGCACCAAAATGATTGATTTTTCATTGCTATAATAACTTTCATGAAAATTTGAAGAAGACAGGCTATAAAAAAACAAGCGTATGTTAAATATATTGGTGATTACGCAAATTTACCACTTTGTTTAAAAAATTGGGGTGAATTTCAGCTCCCATGGATGCACTGCTTTTACTGGGGTATTTAAAAAAAAAAAATACAAAATTTAGTAGAACTCTTATTGCTTACGTCAGTCTACAATTAATTTTTTGTTTCTGAAATCGGATTGTTGTGGTTGAATGACTTACAATGCAATCAATTGGGTATACTAGTATATATGATGGAACAAACATCTTCAAATTTTGCATATTCTTTAGGTCTTACCCTGCATAGAATAGGGCACGAAGAATGTACTTTGAACAAGCTTCCTTTTTCTTTCTATTTTTTATGAATGTGTCCAATTTTTCCAATTCAGCGTTTTCATCATGATAAGTTTTACAAAATAGACACATATATCTCTTTTTTTTTAAAAAAAAAGGACATTTATCTGCTATTTAGCCAAGAGACTGGCGGTCTTTTGCTGTTTTCTTTTCATCTCCTTATTGCATTTTCAAATTTCTTTGCTTCCTTTCTTACTTTTTCCATTTTTGCCCTGATGCTCATCACTTGGATCACTTTTATAATAAGAATTAAGGCAATTATGCTGAAAACGATCTAACTTAATATAATGTAATTAGCAATTTTTTCTCAATTTTGCGAAACTGGTTTTATACAATGTAAGATTGTAACAATATGAAATACGTATGTAACTCAATTTTTTTTTTTTTTTTTGGACTTTAAAAGTGAGTCATTTTTTTACATTTTGTGCAAAAATATTCTTTTGTCAAGGGAGTTTTGTTATCGTTCTTTTACTAAATATGATTTGAGTTTTCCTAAAAAGTAGCAAAAGCGACGTTTGATAATTTTTCGGTCGTCGAAAATTATTTTGCTTGGTTTTCGGCTTACTATTTCAGACAAACAAACAGCAAACCGCACATAACCTATTGGAAATGTGGTGATCGTTGCAATTTCGAAAATTAGCAATCTTGCTCGTAAGCCTTAACCAGAGTATTTGTTAGCAAAACGAATGTAAAAGGTCCAACGATTCCTCCAGCCCAAAATCCACACCACACAGTGACACGTTAAGGATGCATTTGCTTCTCGTGAATCACTCGATCATTTTTCAAATGCGACAATTCTGCCTATTGACGAAGCCCTCAAGATAGAAATAGGCCTTATCACTGAAGATGATTATATCGACAAAATCAGCATTTTCATGTTGTCCCTCCAATACCCAATTAACGAACTCCCTTCGCTGTCCATGGTCAGCTGGCTTCAGTTCCTGAGTCAATTGAACTTTGTATGCATGAAGATGCAAAACTTCCGTCAAAATTCGCAGCATAGTGGATTTGGAGACACCAATTTGCTGAGCTTGGTGTCGAATTGAGGTGGATGGAGTTTGACCGACATCATCACGTACAGCTGTGACATTTCCGGTCAATCGACCAGGTCGAAGATGCGTTGTTGTCTTTACATCACTAACAGACCCAGTTTTGGCAAATTTATCCATTGATGTCTTTACAGTTGACTCTTTTGGAGCATTATTGTGACCCTAAATTGATCGCAGTTTGCGAACTATGGCCGCAAAACTTTTGGTAAAACAATTTCACAACGAGAATGCGTTGTTCATTCGTGTAGCGCTCCATTTTTACTAACCTCGTACCTTCTACTAGCAAACAATAACAATTCTTCAATTGTTCAAATGTCAAACAATGACATTTCGAATGGCGCCAAATTTATATCTTTCGTTCTTCTTGGGACACCCTTTAGAAGCGATATTTCCGGCAGTGCGTACATTGCAATGATGCACAGGCCTGATCGTAATATGTAACGGTTCCAGCCTCTTCAAATTCCTTAATAATCTTGCCAATTTATTGCAGAATAGTAGACTGATTATGCATAGTGCATAGCATAGTGCACGAACAGTGCCCACGTTTGAATCATCACTTTTATAGTAAGTTTTAACTATTTTCATGCATTCTTCGATTGTTAAAGAATCCATATTTGTAAATGGCAAAGCCTTTACTAAATAAATAACATTTCAGAGAATATGTATTTAACAGCTGGCAGCCTTGAAGACCGACGGTTTTAAAACCCTGTGTTTGAAGATGAGATATCGTGAATGACCTCCTTGCTCATTCACGAATATGCGTCACCTGATCAGAAAATTATTCATTGCGGTCTAAATGATTGGAGATGGGGGTGCTTCAATTATTGTTTTAATGGACTGTTTTAATCAAATTTAGTCAAATTCTTTGGTTTCATTTTGCACACCTCTTGCTTGACATAATCCCACAGAAAAAGGTCTGGTGCGGTCAGATCTGGTAATTTTGAGAGCCAGAGGAAAGTGAAGTATCTGGATGTTAATTTGTTTGAAAATGTTCGTTGGAGCTTCGCCATAACCGGTCTGGCTATGTGTAAAGTTGCTTCGTCTTGCTGCTACGAAATGCTATTAAAACGGACACGTCTTCGACGCAGTTCAGGGCAAAAAACTTTTTCAACATCCTTAAATAACGGTACCCATTGATATTGATATTGTGCTTGTAGCACGATTCGTGCGCCACTCTTTATTTGACACTACACATGCTTTCCTGTGGGTGTTAAATTGTTGCCGTATCATATGAATTCATCGAGTGATGAAGGTACAGGGTATCCGTCGGGAAGGTATATTACTTTGTTTCACCGCCATTTGGGTAAACTTTAGTCTTCATAGTTTATATTTGGCAGTCGTGAAATAGAGATGTGGTAAATTTTTTATGGAAAAATATTCGATAAACCAACGTGTTTTAATCGTTAAAATATTTTATCAAAGTCTATCATCGATCACTGTGACGATGAGAAAGTTACGTGAAATTTTTGGGAGAAACAACGTGACAACAAAACACACTATTTATCGTGTAGGGAATGATTTCGAAGAAAGAGGGTCTGTCGCTGATAGGGCCAAGCATGGACCACAACGTACTGCAAAATCGGCTAAAAACATTACTGCTGCTCAAGAAAGTGTTCAAAATATTCTATCAACCTCAATTCGACGCCGTGCTCAGGAGCTTGGGTTTCAAAGAACAATTTTAGGCGCAATTTTGCACAGGGATTTGCATTTGTTTCTATTTAAGATTCAGTTGACACAAGAGCTTTTCCCACAAGACCACTTACGCCGCCATACATATGCCAATGTTACAGCTCGCCCATGGCAACCCCAATTTTCCTGAAAAAATCATAATGAGTGACGAGGCACATTTTCATTTGAATGGATATGTGAATAAACAGAATAGTCGGTTCTGGGCAATGAAAAACCCTCAAATTATTCATCAATCACCTTTGCATCGATTAAAAGTAACAGTCTGGTGTGCAATTTGGTCAGGAGGAATCATTGGACCTTATTTCTTTGAAACTGAAAGCGGCGTAACGGTAACTGTCAATGGGGAGCGATATCATGATATGGTTGAAAACTTTCTATCGCCACAACTGCATGCTTTGAGCTTGATAAACATGTGGTATCAACAAGATGGTGCCACATCGCATACAGCCAGGATTACATTGAAATTACTGCGAGACCTCTTTCCACAACATATTATTTCAAGAAATGGTGATGTTGATTGGCCTCCACGCTTGCCAGATTTGACTGCTCCGGACTTCTTTTTGTGGAGATATCTGTAAAGCAAAGTTTATGCAAACAAACCAGAAACGCTTGAGAAATTCAAAACAATATTCGTGATGAAATTAATGAAATGTGTGAGATTGTAATGAAAAATGTGCTCAAAAGGGCTCTCATTTGTGAGGCTAGCAGAGACGGACAGTTATCTGATATTGTATTCCATACATAATTGCCGACATTAAATAAAGCAGGTGTCAATATAAGATCCATTCTCGTTGATTTAATCACAAATTATAAACAAGCAAAGTAGTGTACCTTCCCGACGGACACCCTGTAGCTGTTTAAGAGAAAAATTTCTTTGTCATGCACACCATAAAATCTGAGTTTTTGAAGTAAAATATCATGATTAATTAAATCAAATCATAACGAACTCTAGCTAAGTCCCTATGGAATTTTGCACATTCACAGTTGCCTTCTCTGTTCCACAACCTTTTCTGAAACCATATTGAAAATTATTTAACAAATTGTTATCTTGGACAAATGTAAAAAGTTGTGCATATAAAATATATTCAAAAACATTGTCTATAATGGACAAGATTGCTTAAATCGTTTGCATTGGGAAATGCCAGAGGGAACGTAGTTAGGCTGTCTATTTTCTCAAAGTTCACCAAGGCAAAACAATAGACAGAAATGTAGAATTAAGAGTTAAAGGGAATATATGATGTAAGGGAAAGTATAATGAGGAAGGAATATCATACAAAATTTGTTTAACGAACACTTATTTACTATTAGTTAGTAAACTTTTGTTAAGTAGTAGTGTTTTAAGATAGTAACCTTTTTTTTTTGGCAGTAATAATATATTACAGAGAACACAACATTGTTCCACAATTTTATGGTAAAAGTCAAATTCTACAGGCAAAACTTATTAAAGAACAAGAATTTCTAAAAATATTTTCCCACTTGAAAACATTTCCGTTTCATATGTATTTCTACGCCATCCTCATCGGGACCCAAAATACTCATATGTTAAGCTCTGCATGTTTTAATTTCTAACAAAGTATATTTGATACCCTACAATACCCATCTTGTAACTAATTTATATAAACGAATTTTGTTTTTGCATGTTAGTACTCTTGCAGCAGGGCATGTACGATACACATACATAGTTATGAATGCCCTGCATACATATAAATTATTTATATTAAACAAAAGGCGAGACAATCGTGATATCATGGACACAAGCAAACAATGTCGGTGTATAGTTTACCCTATTCATAGTGACCATAAACTTATATTTTACGACCACTAAAGCATAATGTTATGCTTATGCTTCTGTCCGTGTACATGGATGTTTGTATGTATTTATTTTAATGAATATTAACGCTGTTTGTGCCATTTTCACATAATTTTCTAAAACACTTAAGGGTCCGAAATTACCGCCATTTTGAAACTATAAAATGTGTGAGGGTTAACGTCGAGTACACTACCCCTGGGGAGTTGTTAGTACGCCATTGTTAACGGTTTCTGAGCGCCATTTCAAGCAACTACTAATTACACAATCCATGGTAGTCCATGTGTGTGTTGTTGTTACGTATATACTCGTACATATAAGCATTTGTTAGTGTGTGTGAAGTAAAAAGCCATAAACGGAAAAGTGTAATTAAATTAAGTTCGCTGTCGACCAGTAATATATTCAAGTAATTGGGGTTGCAGTTTTACTATACGAGTACGTTGCAGAAGTTGCTTAGAAGATTTTGTTTTATCCAGCATTCAAACAAGCTAATGAGCAAACTAAGTAATTGCAAAGTTGATATGAAGCTGTAATCGAGCTAATGCACTTTATCAATCAAAATGCTCATTTAGCAGAGCTGCTCAATAAGTTGGATACAATTCTACTTTTTCCATTGTCAGTAAAATGATCCATAATAGTTAGCAGTTAATGTACAACCAACAAATGTAAGAAATTCTTTCAAGCATGAAATTAACTATTATTGATTACTATTTATAATAATACAACTACTGCTTATTAGTATTAACTTCTAGACTTCTTTTTAAGGACCAAACCTCTAATAATATAGGTAAAATGCCAACTTATAAGAAAACGTTTTGGATTTTTGAAATCATTAACCATCCGTTTTAACAGTTTTGTGTTCAAAATTTGCGCAGCAATATTTCAGTGTAAACAAGTAGACAGGGACAGAGTTTAAAAGAGTTTCTACGGGTGGCTCCTCCGTTACGAACGTGAGAGGTGAGGTGGTGAGAGGTGAGAGATTTAATTATTGTTAATCCCTGTGCAACAGTTAGGAAATAGCTGAAATAATCAAAAAGTCAGTCTCAGGTATTAAAACCGCTCGAATTTGTGAGCAACCTCGATGTGTGGGCACCTCACTTTCTCACCGAGGGCAATCGCCCAAATCGCATTGACCTCTGTGATAACCTAAGGATAAGAAATAACAAGACACCATTTCTAAAGATCCCCATGACAGGGAATGAAAAATGCATAGTCTACACTAAGATCATGGGGGAAACCAAATGAACCTCCTCAATCCAATCCACGGCGGGCCTTCACACCAGGAAGGTAATGTTGTCGATTTGGTGGGATGTCAAAGAGTAGTCTTTTTTTGAGCTTCTTCCAACAAATAAAGCGTTTCATTCGAACACCTATATCGCAGAATTAGATAAACTGAAGCCGGCATTGAAAGAAAAACGGCCAAGGCACATCAATCAATCAATCGGGGAAACGTCATCTTCCATCAGGACAACGTCCGCTTTCACACTGTCTTGCGGATGCGTCAGAAACTGTCAGAGCTTGGGTGGAAAGTTTTACCTCACCCAGACCTCACCTCATCCGGCTATCACCTATTTTGCAGTCTCAGCAACCAGTTGAAGGATTTGCATTTCCATAACGACTAGGAAATGAAAAAATCGAACTGAACGCTTTCTTCCAGAAGAACCACGTGAGTTTTATGAGATAAGATTTAAAAGGTTCCCAGACAGGTGGAAAGAAGTTATTAAAAAAGGGGTAAATTATAAAGGGTGGCGCATAAGTAACGTTATCGGCGACTATATTGAATGCGTTCTTGTACATCATTTGGTTTTAACTCGTAAACCAATTGCATCTTATATGTGCAAAGATGTAACACATGCAAAATTTTTCGCCTAGACATATCTAACTGCTCAGAGCACCGCCTGGTGGAAGTTTCGGGGATTTCCTCAATACTTGCTTGCACTCGAGCAATGGTCACTTCATTTCGAACTGCTCGAGGTCTTCCAGCCCGCGGAAGATCACAAACAGCTCCTTGTTGCCCAAAACGCTGAACCAATCGGTAAATTGTTGGAGCGCTAAGAGTATTTCGAACATGAAAGAAACTTCGATATGATCTGAATAATCGAATACTGACTTTCAAAGTCAAATTGAACAACTTTGGTTCTTTCCCAAATTTCCCAAGTATTATTTAGTTAAATCTGTAAAGACACGAAAAAAAACCGACTTAAACAAAAAATGTATTCACTGATCAAATCTCAACGTTGCTTATGTGCCACCCTACATGTACATTTGTAAATAAAGTTATTTTAAAAACCGAACGAACTTTCCCAGCAACCTGATAAAATGATAAACTTATCATATCGGCCATTATAAAAAGGAAAGTAGATAAAAGCTTAAAAGAAGCTTCTTAAAGCCAACTATCAAAAATTACATCTTTGAATCATATTATGTCCTTTAACATTGGTTTTTAGAGTAGTTCATAGGAACATGCTCTGCTTTAATTGTTAGAAATCACAAATGAAAATAAAACAAAATTTTTCACTACGGCGGTTTTGGCAGTGGTTCAAAATTGCTTCCTTGTAAGTGGTAAAAATGTAATTCTTTTCCTACACAAATTGACCGTTTTAGCATAATTTAATTTTTTCCCCTTATAAAATATAAACTACAGTAACTTAAATTTTTGCTAAAAGCATTCAGTTATAATGCGTGGTAAAATGTGAAAAAAAGGACCGGATGTCTCGCCGTGACCATATATTCCTGGATTCATACCTATCTTTCATCCAGTTATGCTAAATCAAATAATATAGTAATTGTGAACGTTTATTGATAAGGACAAAGCAAATTACTAAGTTTCATCTGTCATCCAGCATACTTTTGCCCCAATGCAGAGGAATGATGGAACAAATTATGTATATATTCTGTTGGGAGAAAGTTTAGTTGAACCGACTGAAATTTCTATATTGATTTAGTATATTTTGTATACAACAACGTTCACACAAAAAACCTAATAAAGTTTAGGGAAGGAAGTGAATCCTTTTGGAATGTGGGCTTGTCATTACTTTGGCAAATTTTTCATGCTGGGCCCATTTTACTATTTGAACCAGTCCAAGCAAAAAAATAGCATTCAAAGATGCTAAAAAGATCTGCAGCTGGTGATTCGGAAGTTGAAATAATTTAAACAATCATCGATGAATTTAATACAGGATTGTCATTGGAGAGATGGCTCCATTGCAGTACATTTTCATCAAATCTCATAAATCAGTGTAAAACCTATGATTTATATAAGTGGGAAAAAATTGTCCTTATAAATTTTTTGGAGTAATAATGGTTGCTTTTTTTAAAGAAATTAAAAACCTGCATGACGGAGACCATTTCTATGTTTTAATAGAATTTCTGATTCAAGTCAGTGTGTCATGACTATGTGAAGTGAATTTTGAGAAACAAATCTTGGGAAATAAATTTTGCGGGAATTTGAAAAATTAAAATGTGAAAAATGTGATCATATAGAAGTTTCTAAAAGCTATGAAAACGCTATTCCAACTCTTTCCTGGGTTTCTCCATTGCCTTCAACAACTTATTCACCAACCGCTTAATAGTTTAGTGTGTCAAAACTGCAGTTTTCTGATATACGTAGGGTGATTTTTTAAGATTTAAGCTTTTTAGGTTAGCAGTACTGGTTAGTAATGGCATCCAAACGTCATCTGTCAAAGTGAACAGTGTACAGTATACTCTGTCATTTCATCATGGAAAGACTAACAAACGAGCAACGATTGCAAATCATTGAAATTTATTATCAAAATTCGTGCTCTGTGACAAATGTGCATCGTGTGATACGACCAAATGTGCATTGTTTGACCGTAAACAGTCGACCTGCTGGATCAATAATGCAGATACGTAAACAAGCAAAACTGTCACATCTGGCGTGATGAACAGCCACATGCCATACATGAATTACCGATGCATCCTGAAAAAATGACAGTCTGGTGTGGTTTATGGGCTGGTGGCTTCTTCGGTCCATTTTTCTTCAAAGACGTGGACGTGGAAGAAACGTTACCGTCAACGGCAAACGATATTGAGGCACGATACGCGATTTTTTTTGCCCCAATTGGTTGAATTGAACTTGGTTGACATGTGGTTTCATCAGGACGGTGCAACATGTCACACTGCTCGTGAAACAGTGGATATGTTGAAGGATGAATTTGGTGAGCAGCTTATCTCACGACTTGGCCCTGTGAGTTGGCCTCCAACATCTTGCGATTTAACGCTTCTTGATTATTTCTTCTGGGATTATGTCAAGTCGTTAGTCTATGTGGAAAAGCCGACACTATTGAAGCCTTACAGGATAACATTACTCTCGTTACTCGTGGAATACAGGCCGAAATGCTCGAAAAGGCGACGACAAATTGGACCTTCCGAATGGACATTTTGAAACGGAGCCGCTGACAACATTTACATGAAATCATCTTTAAAAATTAAATGGCAAAGACCAATTTATCGATTCCAATATAAAATTTTATTCGATTTTTAAAAAACCACGATTAAAAAATCACCCTACATATGAAAATTGTTAGTCCGTTCCTCTTAGAAATTAATTTTCGAGTTAATGTCGAAAACAATGCCCACAGCTAAATCACTTTTTTAATGTTAATTCTACTTGTGACTTTCACTATGTAATATCGGACTCTAATTTTCTCTTAAAACATAGGTTGACGGACGGACATGGACGTAGAATACCACACCCTACTCTTTGACCTATGAAGCCTAATAATATCAGAATCCCTTTAATTTCACTCACACAAGTCAGTTATTTAACTTTTCAAAAATGTCCTTGTCGGTCTACAACTGGATGCGGTGAGTTATGGCACTTCTAAATTAAATTTACTATGAACTGTGATGTATATTTGAATATACATATATTTAATATATGTTTTTGCTTGGAAAAAGTACAAAATTTTCAAGTGTTCTTTAAACCATAAGTCCTAAAACTCAACCATAGAATTGTCACATGGATCTATAATGCGACACTGTGGTGAGGTTGCTTCTGTAACTTTAGTTTTGTATTAATGAATACTCCTATATGTCATTTCGACGTAGAATAAATATTTAGCAAGTGAATTTTTTTTACATTTAGAAACATTCAAAAATTTCAAAAAAAGACGTTTCTGATCCCTTGGGATAGGGTGTTATTCCTTCGATTTTGCCCTGCCGTAAAATAATATAGGGTTGCGCAATAGAACATATTACATCATCTTTTTTGCCGGGTAGAAAAGGCGCGGGCGGGGGGGCGCCTACATCGTTGGGTTGGCGGGCTCATGGAGTTTTAGTCGCTATGAATCACTTCGACGGGAAGCGTCGCGCATTTTGCGTACGCGCATTTTACGAGAACTCTCGTTCATATATTGCTACTAGGCGACTATATTGTGCTGAATATGGACTATGGCGAATTAGTGAAGCTCCGAGTGCTAATTTAATTAAAATATGGGGAAAGCGTTTTGAAGAAAGCTGTTCAGCATTTAAACCACCGAAGACAATGTTGAGAGAGTTATGGAGTCAGTACGAGGAAATCCACAAATGTCGACTCGCAAGAGATCGTCTGTCTTACAATTATCGCGACGAAGTTTGCAACGAATTTTAACATTGGATCTTAAACTGCATCCATATAAGCTGAAATTAACACAAGAATTGAAAGAGACTGACTTCATAGCAAGGCTCGCATTTGCTAATGAAATGCTTAATCGATTTTCCGATTTTGACAATATCCTTTTCTCTGACGAGGCTCATTTCCTTATGAATGGGTTCATAAACCTTCGAAATTGTCGTTACAGTGAAAATCTCAAAATCAAACACCAGAAACCATTGCATAGTCCTAAAGTGACAGTATGGGCACCAATCTCTGGCAGAGGAATAATTGGTCCTTTTTTCTTCGAAAATGCGTGGGGCCAAAACGTCACGGTTAGTACGGAACGCTATGTTGAGATGTTGAACGGATTTTTGGCTCCAGAAATTGAAAGTTCAAGAATAGTGAATTCCAGAACTTGGTTCCAACAAGATGGAGCTACCTGTCACACATCAAATGACTCCATGGCCGTGGTGAAGCAGATGTTCCCTGGCTGACTGATTTCGAAAAGAGCTGATATCCCATGGCCCCCACGTAGTCCAGACTTGACGCCTCTTGACTTTTTTTTTGTGGGAATACCTCAAACACAAAGTCTACAGTAATAATCCAAGAAACATCGTTCAGCTCAAGGAGAATATCCGTGGTGAAATGACATTATTACTGAAGAAAGTTTTCAATCATTTTCGTTTGCCGTCGTTTCGAGTGCCGTCGTAAAGAGCGTCACCATTTAGATGATACTATTTTTAAAAAATAAACTCCATTTATTACTCCACAATGCCTTAGATTTATTTAAACCATACCTTTTGTATTTATTTTTTATCTATTTTTTAAATATGCACGTTCTATTGCGCCACCCTGTACTTACCGCATTTGTCTACCTTTGAGACAGTCTATTCGTTGTCATTAGAAATGGTTTCAATTGCTGTTCTACGAGCAATAAAAAATATTGCTAATAAAATTATTTTACAAATTGGTTAAAGTAAACTGCAAATGGAAAATAGCTGTCTTGCTCTCTCCATAAAAAGTAAAATAATGTCGACAAATTAATCAAAAGCTCAAAACGAAGGAAATGAGCATTAAAAGTTAAAAAGACATTATGGTTCTTATGTAAATTTGGGTAAACAGAGGAAATACAATAACCAAAAGTACTTTATCAGAAACGCACACACAAACGCACAGTTTTACACCACCACAGCAGTCAAGAAATATCATAAATTGTGCACAAAAGCATAAATGCTTTCCTTCTTATCAAGAGGCACATGCACACATTCTTAGCACCATAAATCCAAATTGTATCGTAAATTTCGATGTGGTGTCCCTGTCTCTCTCTCTCTCTCTCATAAGTATGAAAGAAATCTCATATTATATGTGTTAGACGAAATAATGGGCCCTTTTCCACAGTTTCTACATTAGAGATTATTTTTAAATGCCTGGAAATTGCAAATTTTCCATTTTGGCTTTGTCTCTGCACAAAATTACCTGAAAAAGATTTAGATATACATTGAAATGGCACAAAGTAAACCTTTGAAGCCGCTCAAATATACTATTAAGACGAAACATTAATAACTTTTCGTCTCCGCCACAAACTCCATAAATGTCTAGAGTGACACATGTTTGGAATATTTAATGTGAAAGACAAACTTAATACGTGTTGGCAATCGTGCGTGCTAATAAACTATAAACAAGCATGAAAGTGTCATTATTAATGATTTGCAATGTATGATAGCAGCTCGATGAGAATGCTCCGTTTCCTCCTTGTGACCCTTAATAGCCTTGGCGGCTGAATAATGATGTGTTGGTGCAGTAGATATAAATCAAGGATTATGAAGAACCCTAAGTGGGAATAGATGGTGATCTTATTCCCGTCATAGTGGTAAACTCAAGACTATATTTTTAATATACTCCATGTGACGCTAAGTGACGCACATTAATAACTTTCTATCTCTTTCTTTTTTTTCATTACGCGCATATTTTCAGTAATAATTTTACCCAAAAATTATTGGGTTGTTCGGAAAGTTCGTTCGGTTTTTAAAAAGGGGAAAAAATTAAATTATGCTAAATCGGTCAATTTGTGTACGAAAATAATTACATTTTTATCACTTCTATAGACGCAATGCATGCATATTTACCACTTACAAGAAAGCAATTTTGCACCACTGCCAAAACCGCCGTAGTGGAAAATCTTGATTTATTTTCATTTGTGATTCCTAGCAATTAAAGCAGAGCATGTTCCTATGAACTACTCTACAAACCAATGTTAAAGGATATAATATGACCCTAAGATGTAATTTTTGATAGTCATTTAAGCTTTTATTTACTCTCCTTTACATAATGACCGATATGCTAAGATTGTCATTTTGTCAGGTTGTTTGGAAAGTTCTTTCAGTTTTTAAAAGAAATTTATTAACATGCAAGAAAACAATTATTGTAATCTTTTATATAATCTTCCCCTTTTTTAATAACTTCTTTCCACCGCTCTGGGAACTTTTTAATTCTTATCTCATAAAACTCGCTTTATTTTACTGATAGAAAGCGTTCAATTCGATTTTTTCTCTTCCTAGTCGTTATGGAAATTCAAATCCTTCAATTGGTTGCTTAGACTGCGAAATAGGTGATAGCCGGATGGGGCGAGGTCTGGATGAAGTAAAATTTTCCACCCAAGCTCTGACAGTTTCTGACGCATCCGCAAGACAGTGTGAAAGCGGACGTTGTCCTGATGGAAGATGACGTTTCCCCGATTGATTGATTGATGTGCCTTGGCCGTTTTTCTTTCAATGCCGGCTTCAGTTTATCTAATTCTGCGATATAGTAGTTTGAATTAATCGCTTTATTTGTTGGAAGAAGCTCAAAAAAGACTACTCTTTGACATCCCACCAAATCGACAACATTACCTGCCTGGTGTGAAGGCCCGCCGTAGAGGTGGATTGAAGGGGTTCATTGTATTTCCGCCATGATCTTTTCCGCGTCACATTATTGTAGACTATGCATTTTTCATTTCCTGTCATGGGGTTCTTTAGAAATGGTGTCTTCTTATTTCTTATCCTTGGGTTATCACAGAGGTCAATGCGATTTAGGCGATTGCCCTCGGTGAGAGAGTGAGGTACCCACACATCGAGGTTGCTCACAAATTCGAGCGTTTTTAATACTCCGTGAATTGTTGAGACTGACTTTTTGATTATTTCAGCTAGTTCCCTAACTCTTGCATGGGGATTAACAATAATTAAATCTTTCATCTCCTCAGGGACAATTTCGTTTGGTCGTCCTGATCTGGAAGCGTCCTTTACAAAGAAGTTGCTCGTGGAAAATCTTTTAAACTATTTCTGGCAAATTCTTTTATTTGGTCCATTTTCTTCATAGACTTCAACAGACTTCAGAAGCCGTTTTTTTTGGGTTTCGGTAAATGCACTTTTTCGCTAATTTTTTCACTTTTTAAAACTTTTTTTTTAACGCTATAACCACTCACGACTAGAACGAGAACACTAGTAAACAATAGCCAATAGTTTAGAGAAGGGGTAGGAGGAAGTTATGATAGTGTTTGAGGAACTCTGCGTTATGAGAAATGACATTAATTAATGACATTAATGACATTAACCGAACGAACTTTCCCCACAACCCGATATGTTAGCTGAAGGTATAAATAAGTCAGTTCACCTGACTAAAATTTCTGTACTGTACTGTACTCGATGCAAATATTTTCTTTATGTTAACATTTAATCGAAATCGTTTTTGAAATTTCACAAAAGTGTAGCATTTTGTTAGACTGGGAACTTATGAAAGGATAAATTAAAGAAAATTCTTATTAGTTGTAACCATATTCCTGATGTTCATATTCGTGATTTATTCTAAGAATTTGATTGTGGTTTGCTATTGTGTATATACAAAGAGAAAATGTTATAATATATCAATATGCCAATATTGAAACACATAACATATGTATAATGAATTAAGAACGACCTGGTTCATATAGAGGTCACTGCTTCCCCACCTACATATATATTGGCGATGATTTGCGTAGAAAATTAAACTTCTTAGAAGCGTAATAAAATATAATCATTCTAATACGGAAAAAACCACTCAATTAGACATATTAATTTCTATACGATTATATACTCCTTTCACCGGAAATTATTAATATTGTTTTCATATCGAATATCCACGCGTCCTACCAACGAACAACGCAATAGCAACGACGTTCTTACCAGATTAACTATTACATCCTTAGCCTAAAGGAGATGAGTTAATTGAAACACATAGCTTAATTAAATCAAAACAAACAAATTCGATTAAGTAGACCAAACAAATTACGAGGGTTGCTATCGACTTGAGTTTGTGAGTGCAAACATAAACAATAACATTCCTGGGTTATCATCAATCAAAGTGTCGGAATCAATTAGAGCATCAATCTGTTTTAATTTAGGCCTAGTATACCTAACTGTTACGGGGGCATGAATTATGTTGCCAGTTAAGTTGAAACGAAAGCAAATATAAGAAATACCCCGAAAGACCACCGCTCGACCCGCCCGCCCGCCATAACAACATTCTTTATTGTGTGTTTAGTGTGGCCAAATGGCAACGGCAAACGTTGAAATGAACGCATTCAAGTGCAAACCAGTAAAATATGCCACGCATTTTATACATGAATCAATTTAGCTACAAACTGTGCTTAGTATGCCAAGGCTTAAGCAATAACACATAATTTGCAGCTGAAATTAAATTGTAGTTCCTGATGTCCTTGCTGATGTTATCATAACTGCTCAGGCACCCAGATCCCTACACACACACACACACAAACAACCGAAAACCAACACTCTCGGACCATGATAGTATCCTTAGTCGTGGTCCCAGAATTTTCGTGCGGTACATTGTATCCTTAATTGGAGGATAGTAGATTCATAGGATTATAAATGATAATAATTTTCATTTTCACAAAAGCTTGCAGCATAAATACCATAGATTATGGTATTATAGTTAGGTTGTTATAATACATGAATATTGTGTAGCTTACAGAGCCTGTGAGATTTTGGGCAGCTTTTAGAAATTACACGATGAACTGGAAAAGCTTAAATTCTTGAATAGGAAGTCAACGGCTGCGGTACACCTTTGAAGAGAAGGCTAGGCAGCGCATACAGCAATGTATAAAGCGATGGAAAACTTGCAAAAATTAACATGAAGTGTTGAAGAAGTGAATGGAACATGCATATAGATTTCCCTAAAATTGACTTATGTTGGCATTCAATGTCCATATTTTTAATGAAAATAAAATATTAGGTGCGGAACTAATTTCCCGCTGTTTGCCAATAGAAGCCGCTAGCTGTAAGTGCCAGTCAATTACGCCATAGACTAAATGTCATGAGCCAAACTTAGTTATATGGTAAACAAACCGCCTCGACACAATAGTGATTTTCTTTTCACATCATATTCTTTTGGTTGTGTGAATATGTATGATTTTGTGCCAAACAATCGTCATAGGCGGGAAGTATTGATTTTTTTTTTCTTTCAATAAAAGAAAACGGCAGCAGAAGCTTATCGAGAGCTTCAAAACGTTTGCGAAGATGCTGCTTTAAATGAAACAACGTGTCGAGTTAGGTTCCGTCGCTATAAAGACAATGATTTTGATGTTGATGACCGTTCGCGTAGAGAAAGACGAAAAAGCGTCGAAGACACTGAATTGACGGCATTCCTTGATGGAGATCCATGTCAAATGCAGGTAGAGCTTGCTTCAGTATTAGGACTTACACGCCAAGCCATTTCCAACCGATTCCATGCCTTGGGAATGATTCCAAAGCAAGGAACTTGAGTTTCTTATGAGTTAAAGCCAAGGGACGTTGAGCGTCGTTTATGAACGCCTGCTTCAATGGCAGAAAGGGAAGTATTTTTTCTTCCTGTTGTAAAGGGTGATAAAATATGGATTTACTACAGTAATTCAAAGAAAAGAAAGTCATACGGGTCTGCCCCCATGTCATGCTTGTATGTCGTCGCCTCGGCCGAATATTCACGCTGAAAAGATTATGCTCTGCATTTGGTAAGACCAAGACGGCGCTACTTATTACAAGTTGTTGAAACCAAGCGAAACCATCACTGGCGATAGATACCGACTTGAATTAATACGCAAATCTTGAACGCTATCTGGCATTTAGTTTGTTAACAGCGATCAATTTTGTCCCAACTTTTTTGAGGTTTCTCTGTTAATTCGGCTAGTTTTAGGACCACCAGACCAGATTTCAATGACATGCCAAAAAGTGCATATCAGAACTACTTCGAGGATTGAAAAAAACGCAGGCTTAAGTGTATTCAATACATATAAATCGTGAATTTATCGTATCCACTGCAATTGAGAAGTTTACATATAAAGTCCTCAATTGTAATGAGATTGAGTGCTTTAGGGAAAGCCTTATGTTGACTGATCTATTAGAAAATTTGTTTCATTGGCTCAAGTCAGACGGGTGAGACGAGTTTGGCTTAACTCATAAATCTGTATTTTCTGCAAGGTATAATCTTTTGAATAAATTCTGGAAACGATTGCTAATCCCCGCTGTTTTTGATTATTCTCTTGAGGTAAATATATATCAGAATGAACCCGTTCCTGCCAAACCAAATAACTAAGGGGGACTACTTCGAGGAGATAAACTTGAAATTGATGAATAAATAAATATTTTTTTGAGCAAAATGAAAGTTCACCTTATTTTTTGAACACACCTCATATTTGGAGCTCGATTAGTTTGTATTCGGAAATGAATATGAGCCGCATTGTGATGCCTCCTCCATTTGCCGATTTTCCAAAAATTTTCCCTGTAATTCTTAATTCATCGACTACAACAACCAAAATTGTTTTTAATTTTGTCGTTTCACGGTATTTGAGAAAAAATCGGCCAAATAACCCGAATCCTACTACCAAACGAATGATCGATTTAATCGATGTAATCTTAACTTTAGTATACCGACTTCGGCGCTATGGTTAGTACACTAATTTGTCGTTCGCATTATCGCGGGTTCAATCCCCCACACAGCTATCATTATTTGAGCGAAGTCCACCTCGATGTGTTTGACGAACATTTTCATTAGTCAAGTAAGTGACAAGTCTGGTAAATGCCTAACAAGTCGTTTAAATGTGGGTCCCATTGAGAGAGTATAAAAACAGACTGCCTGCAAGCTCACTGAATATGACAGGCTCTCCCATATTTTATTCATGGATGCTAGGAAATTTGTCCGCTTTTTCGTATGTCTTGTTAAGGATGGAGACTAAACGGAAAGCTGCAGTTTAAAAAGAGTATGTTTCATGTTCATACACAGAGTAGGTATGAAATCGAGCAAAATGTAGCCTGAATATAAACGAGTACTCGTATATAGTCTAAAAAGAAAATACGTGTTAGCTTGGGACTGAGCCACCTGTCATTATTTGAGCGGTGATCATCTCGATGAGTGTGACGAATAATTCTTGTAGTCGAGTTATTGACAATTTTAGAAATTGCTTCTTAAACTGCCATTTAGCAACGTCGTAGGTCCAGTTGAGTGAATCTAAAATACATGTAAACTCCCCGAATGTGAGAGGCTCTGCCATATGAAAGGGAAGTAGTTTTTTTTCTAAACTTTGTATCTTTTAAGCAGTCACATTGAATCTAGTTTAGTTTGGAAAACTTCATGTGTTGGCATATTTTTGAGTCTGGACAAGGGCCGTAGTGATCATTCGGGTACCTAGTGCACAAATTGACCGATTCAGTGAAATTCAATTTTCCCCCTATAAACTCTAATACATGATCTGTGGCAACTTAGAATTTTGTGAATGGCATTTATTGCTGTTGAATGTTTCTGTTACTTTCCATACAAATTATCTGATTTAATCCAATTTTGGTGAATATGCTGTGCATTTGTTTAGAGGATTTGATGATAAGAACCCAGAGATTTACCACATACTTTCTGGGACTCCACAAACTTTTATACCAACGTAGGACGAGAACTTTGGATGAAGGTAAATGTAAGACACTTCATCTGACTAAAGTTTCTGAACTTGTTTTACTTAAGTATTTGTAATGTATAAGTTCTCATTTTGCAAATGTCGTTAATCAAATCGATAGTTACTTCCAAAAATTTTTCCAATAAGATGAAACATGAATTTTAATTACCGTAAATATTCTTATTTCCACCTATAAAGGTTAAATATTAGGTATGTTAATTACATGAATTAATAAAGGCTAAACAAGCATGCTGAAAATACAGCAGTTTGGGTAAAAAATACCATATTTTTTAGTTAAATATAATACCTGAAATATGACTTTGTCCTTTTCGTATTATCTTCGCAACATTTCACTTTGAAGTACATCTTTTGAAATGAGAGACAGCAAAATGACAACAAAGGTTTCATTTTCAAGTATCATCAATTTCTTTCACCGAAGCTTCAAGTTTGTTTTTTTTCCCTGAGCCACTTTCTTTTCAGACAACAATTTCGGTATGCACAATAGCAGGTACTTAGACTGTGCTACAATGGAATAAAAACTCCTGGAAAGAGTAAAAGCGTTGACACAAAAATAAGGGCTCTCAAAGTATTGCAATAACGGTCTGGTTTTTAATATTTTAAGGTGTATTGAACCCATTGAATGATCACAGGCAAAAAAGAAGGATTTAGGAATTATTCAATGACAATGAATTTTTCACATGTAATTGTGAGATGTAAGGATTTGAATATTCATAAGAGACAGTTGGCGAAATATAATAATAAGAGAGAAATAATTAGGTTTTCGTTCAGACAGTCTTAAAATACTGTATGCAATGTTGATTTCGATATACACATTCAAACGAGACATCATTTCCATTCCAATTACAATACATTTTATTAATACAAGTATTAAGAAATATTTGAAATCAAACAATCAACAAAATACTTAATTTGTTATGTACATTTTTGAAAGCCTCTTATCTAATATACGGAATGAGATGCTGAAAGTATTTCGATGACAGGCAATATTTTCTTTCACAGAAAAGCAGCGCGAATTACTGCTGGCTGGACTAACTGGCTGACTACTAAAAGAAAAATTTAAAATCATCCATCCAGGATTTGTCGTTCTAAACATTATGCTGATTCTTCGGAATCGTCACTCCCAATTGACATTTTTATCACAAAATATATTTATGTGGAATGTTTTCAAAACTTAGTCCGTCTGTAAAAATTGTTCACCTCCACAATGTTTGTAGTTATTATTGCCAATTAAATTTCTATAAAAGATGAAAATATTGGGCTATTTAGAAATTCCGAAAATAATAATTAAAAAATTATTTTCTTAAAAATGGAAACAATAATGACAGTGCAGAAGCCAAAAATTTATTACATTCGAAAACTACTTTACTACCCGACTATCAGCATGGAGTTTTTCAAAAACGAATTGGGAGACTATTCGACCAAACGAAGGTTGTAAATTAATCTGAATCAACAAAATTTCTTTGTTCAGTTATTATCACTTTTATAGATTTTATAACGACAGTTTGAATTTGAGAAAAGCTTTTCATAATTATATTATCATGCATTTTTATCTCCATTCTCCCTGTATCTTTACCCAAAGCTGAATCCACTAAACCCTCTTACTAAATTCAGTTCAATTTGGGACACTCCATAAGCTATAATGGCGGTCTCACAACAAACTGTACTAGATGTATAAATGGTGGCTTTAGTTTGAAAAACATTATTTGGGTGAAAAGGGTCAATCCTATAGAATATATGCCTTAAGTTTCAAGGCACCGCATTGTTTAGCATTTTTATTTGATCCATCAAAAGTAAACAATCTCAGTGAATTTGTAAACATGGTCACCGTTATGTAATTCCAAAAGGTCTCTGCCCAACCAATATTAAAGCCGAGCTAGATTCTACTTTGGGGGAGACTGCTACTTCATTTTCGACTGCAAAATATTGGGTAGCCGAGTATAAACGGGGTCGTACAAGCTGCCAAGACGAACACCAACGAACGACCAATTGAGGTGTCCACGCCAGACATGGTTAAGAAAATCTACAAAATGGTATTGCATAATCGTCGGCTGAAGGTGCGTAAGCTAGCTAAAATGATAGGTATTTCAAAAAGTGCTATACATCGTATATTGACCGAAGATTTGAAGATGGCAAAAGCTGTGCGTGAAATGGGTGCCGCGCTTGCTTTCAATAGAGCATAGACAGCCTAGTAAATATGTTTCAGTTAAGTGTTTGGCGATGCTTCACCGCAATAAAGCTAAATTTTTCCATCGATTTATAACTGAGAATGGGACATGGATTTGCCACTTCACACCTGAGACAAAGGAACAGCCAAAACAGTGGACTGAAATGAGCGAATCGTGTCCACAGAAGGCAAAGGCGGTTCCATCTGCAGGAAAATTCATGGCGTCTGTTTTTTGGGATGCGCATGGGATTATTTATATTGATTACTTTCAGGAAGGAAGAGCCATCATCACCGAATATAATGCTAATTTATTGCAGCGTTTAGGTGATGAAATTATAAAAAAAGTCCGAATTTGGCGATAAAAAAAGTGTTGCTTCATCAAGACAATGCTCTATTTCACACATCCACTTGCGATGGCCAAAAACTAAGGAATTAAAAATCGAATTTCTTCATCACGCATCTTATTCGTTACATTTAGCTCCCTCGAACTATCTTCTATTCCCAAACTTGAAAAAATGGATAGGTGGTAAAAGATTTCCAAACAATGAAAAGGTGGAGTCTGCGGTTGATGGCTATTTTGAAGAGTTTAACTACTCTTACTATAAACTGGACTTAGAAGCTATTGAATATCGCTGGAAAAAGTGTATCGAGCTAAAGGAAGATTATGTTGAAAAATGTAGAAAATTTGTTGCCAACTTGTTTGTGTATTCTTTTTAAGGTCGGCTAGTTTGGTAGCCACCTTCGCCTATAAACATAGTTCGGAAAATGAAAATCGTCGAAATTGCCATACTCTTTCTGGCACCTACTATATAAATTACCGATTTATTCAAACATTAAATATTTTGCTCCTGTAATCTACAATTTTTACATTTTCAATCAAATTTTTCACAATTGTTTCGCTTTAAAATGACAATTTCTCGTATTGAAGATATATTTATTTCGTATAAAATTTATCCTGTGATGGCCAATATTATGCAAGCATCTGAGAACATGTATTAGCAATTGTAATTTATAACAACCATGTACTGGCAAAACTGTTGGAAAAACATCTCTATACAGAGAAAGCGTACAATACGAAATTGACAAGTCCACTACAGCTTATTATGCTTTTTTGCTGTTGCCGTTGGAGCGATTTTAATTCAGAACTCCTTTTATAATCATACATAATGGCTAAATAGTTGCAATGACTTTGACAGATTTATTTTTAAATTTATACAATAAGTTTTAGTATCGTGCCTTAATTCGGAGCATTATTTGTAAAAACCTTGTGAATTATTATGTCTGTTCTGGTATCCTGCACACTTTTCCACTAACGCTGGGCATTGGGTAAAGGATTGGATATTGGAGGGCATTGAAGGCTCTATTAAGCATATTTGGATTAATCCGGTCTAGATAAAGTATGCATTATTTTGTTCGATAACTTGTTGTCATTTTGAAGCCATTTCTATTATGCCTCTTTCTTGGAAATCACTCGTCTGTGTTGGCAAACAACTGGGACTGTCCATTTTCATAAGCTTTCCATGGGGTGAATTTTTCACCATCAAAATCAATAACCGTAACAGGAACAGGTGGTAATCACTTGGTGCATAGTCCGAACTATAAGACGGATTCAAAAGAATACCCAGCCGAGGTCCTGGAGTCTTTGGTGTGTCATTATTGAATGTGTGCCGTCTGGCGTTTTTCTGATAGAACACAATTCCTCTCGTATTGGCCAAAGTTGGCAGCTTCTGGACGATTGCTTCCATCAGACGGTAATTTGTCGACAGTATGGATTCCAATTAAGAGCTTTGGCCGTAGGGTATCAGCCCATAGCAGTTGATTTCCTGCCTATGCCAGTGAACACAGAACAAAACTTTCTTCCCCTTCAATCCCTAGTTGGCCATCGTTTGTGTCGATCTACCGCGAATCGACCACAACTATTTTTATTTCACGTTGTCGTAGGTGACTCATATTTCACCGCCAGTCACCATCTGCTTCAGAAATGGGTTGATTTTGTTTAATTCATGACGTTTTTTTTTTTTTTTTGCATTTTGCATTAACTAGTGCGACACTGATGCATCGAGCTCCTCATTATATCTATTTTTTGGGAATCGTTCTTTTGGGTAATTGAAACAGGGCGGATTTCATGATTTCCATTATTTTATTGATATTTTCGACAACTGGCGTTCTAATGCTTGATACAGTTTTGATATCAAAATTGGTCCTTCTCGTAATTTACAGAGTATAACACGCCAATTACATTTCAGCCACGTTTCGACTTTATCGAAAAAAAAAAATTTATAAATCTGGTACCCATCTTTGATACACGCTCAAATAATACCACACCGACCAATCATAAGTCTGCTTGACTAGTTTTTCACTACAAAATGTTATGTTTCTTACGCCATCTTGCGTATCTAATGCGAGGCACGAATTACTAAAGTGATTATTACAGTGATTAAAGTATTATTATATCTTATATGTGTAAGTCAGTTCCATTAACTGTAATCTCTACTGTTTGAATCCGAACCCAACATTAATTTAAAAATAGTCCTAATTTTACATTTCTTCCTGTATTATGAGTATTTTCTTCTCTTGTATTGATTAATCACTCAAACAGTATTCTAGCAGTAAGTTTCGTTAATAGACGAAGGCTTATCGATCTTTACTTCTAACGATATAAGTCAGTTCGTCTCTAAACTTCGGTCAAATAAGTAATCCTCAGTTATTGTACAGAGGAAGAGAATCATTGGAAAAGCTGAAATATGCTGTCATTTTTACCCTTAAATTATAAAACTTCGGCTGAAATTAAAACTTCTCACCGTATTTTGATGCCTTCCTCTAATATTGCATTATTTCAATCATGGATCGATCAACATTTAAACTTACAAGTCAGCTTAAAATGTGGAGCAGAGATTGAAAAAG
>JAHXMU010000164.1:194369-225386 GCA_019455685.1 Philornis downsi
TATAGTTTTAGTAATATATTACTTCATATTACCTATAAACACACTTGTGGACTTAAATGTATCGTAGTTCATTGGATCTACAATATTTCTGTTATTTAATTGAACATTATTAAATTTGCTTATTGTCTCAGGATAGATTACAAAAAAAAAAAAAAAAAAAAAAAAAAAAAATTTTACCCAAATGTCATCAATAATTTATTATTGTGACCCTGAAGGTGAAATATATTTGTAGGCAAATAAACCCCGAATTTAATTCGTATGTGCTTTTGGCGTTCTCATTTCTATAAAACCTCTTAAACAAATATTTGTCGATGTTCCAAACCCTCCATACCCGCGAAAACAGCTACTGTGGTTTTATTTTAGAAGGTCTTTAAAGCCACTTCAGTAAAAACTAATTGAACTCTGTCAAAAATTTAGAAGTAAGATGTATTATATAATATGTAAGATGTATAATACACTGTAATCCATTTAGTGGTTTCAACCTACTATTCTGGCAAAGCTGTCAGCTGTTAAATGTCTCTCAATTGAAGTGTTATTATTTATTTAGAGAAAGGTTTGCCATTTACGAATATGGATTGTTTAGCAACCGAAGAATGCGTAAAAATAGTTAAGTAGTTACTTACTAAAAATAGTTAAAACTTACTACAAAATTAGTACTTGAAACGTGGGCACTTTTCGTTCATTAGGGGGTTGTTATAGTCGTCATAGTCGACCTATTGTGCAGGAAAGATTGACAAGATTGTAAAGAAATTTCAAGAGACTGGAAGCATTACAGATGTGGTCAGGCCTGTGCATCATTGCAATGTCCGCGCTGTCGAAATTATCCCTCCTGTTAATGAAAGTGTGGCGGATAATTCGAATTTGTCAATTACATGGCGTTCTTAGCAACTGGGATTACCTTACGGCTCATTATGGTGTATTTTACATTTTAATTTACACCTCCAACTCCAGAGTCCAACTCACTCAACAATTAAAGGTGACTGACCATTCATAACGCCTGATTGGGTGCTAGAGCAACAGGCTTCTAACGCTGATTTTTCGTGCAAAGTTTTCTTCAGTGATGAAACTCATTTGTCACTCGATGGTTACGTCAAATAGCAAAATTGTCGCTTTTGGGGTACCCAGAAGTGATTGAGGAGAAGTCACTGCGTCCGGACTGTTTAGCGCGCATTATGGTCTGGAAGTGTCATTGGGACGTATTTTTTTTTTAAAGTGACGTTGAAGGAACCTCAAAAGGATTCACTGCTGCAACCAATCCTGAGGCGGTCATTTAAATGACTTTGTATTTCATACATATTGGCAAGATCCAAGCATTAAAATGAAGAAAAGTTTCATCGAAATCATAGTTTTATGTGTGTTTTTTATTTAACTTTACTTTTGAAACCGAAAAATGGATACCTCTGTATAGTAGCTTGTTTTGGCCACTTTAGAGCTCAAAATATTACACCCGATATCTGCTAAACCCGTCAATATTATTCAAGTGTTAAACCTGTCAATTCGCATATTTCCTCGGTTACCAAGCTAAGATGAATACCTGTTAAAGAATTTTGTATTCATGTGCGTTCATTGACTTCAAAATTTATTATTTTCACAATTCCTTTTAAATGCTACCTTATGACTGACTGACAATTGACTATATTGACTTTACGATATACAACATTATAAAAACTCAATTTATTTTCTCATAAAAACAGCTTCATGTTTTGTCTTGAATTTTACAAGGCTTGTATTATTTCAGCCTCTGAGCCTTAGGGAAGTCAGCAATAAAAGTTAAATAAACATAAAATAAAGCTAATGAAGACAAAGGATTCAAGTATATAAGAATATATATCAAGCAGGACATTTCTAAATCAAACTTCTCTAATGATATACTTTGTAATAGTTGTACAATTAAATCTATCTAAATATCTATCTATCTAAATAGCAAAACATAGAAATATTTCATTATGTTATCATTTTTTTGACTTTGGTGCGAAGAGCGATAAAGTTGTTTTGTTTCGTAACTCATTGAGAGAGAGTAATGGATTAACATTTTCATCACCATTTTCATTAAGGTAAAAGCCATAATAACGATGTCTCTGCGCACATAAGTATCGTTATAGAATACTGTGTGCGCTGCAAGACGATCGATCCATCCATCCATCCATCCCTTTTTCCGCGTGTGACCCTCTGATATCCTATGGGTATCCTTAGTCATAAAATTTCGTCATATACACGCTTTTTGCCGTCTCCATTAATCTGTCGTCTGCTGGCTTACGAACCCATGCCAGATTCCTCCCTTTTTTACTCCTCATCCTACCAGCGGTGCCATAAAACCAACACATATATAGCTCTTTTTCTCCTTTTGTATACCCAACACTTCATTTTTCGCACCTGTGCAAAAGTTTAAGGATATGCTTGGGCGTGTGTGTGGCTTTGTTAGCTTTTTCGTTATGCTGCAAAGATGTATGCGTGTTTAATGTTTATTTCTTTCGCTTTCCCCTTTTTTTTTTGCTTTTTGCTGGCACATCTAAATTAAGTTAAGTTATCCTTTGGGTATACGTACAATTTCTTACTTTGGTCGAGGTTAAAGGACTGCTAAATTGTCTGAGTGTGTGTATGTGTATGGGTGTGCAAGGTAGTTCTGTTATCCTTAAGATTGTGATGTTGGGCTTTGCTTTTTTTTTTAATAATTTAATTGGGTGTTAATTTGTAAACTTTTATCATTGTATACTTAAGAGATTATACGGTTCCTTGGCCATAAGACGAAACGTGGACTTGTTAATGGGTTGAGATAGCTAGTAAAGGTACTAAAAACTGTAAGAAATTAGAAAAAATGAATTTTAATTAGCTAAAACGGGTCTTATTAAAAAAAACCCTCATAATTTCGCTTTCACTGTAGGCAGCAATGGCAGTCGGGGAGGTTTTTTTCTACTGTAGATTTAGGTGATGCATTAGATGTAAGAAGTGATAAAACCCTGTATAGAAATCACACGAATAGACCTAAAAACATCTCAACGCTATGCCCTCTTGCCGAAATTTAAATGGTTTATTTTGTAATACCCAGATTAAAAAAAACCCCGATTTATTTGAAGAACTGTTAGCAAAAACAATATGTTAGAGGTATATAAGCTAAATTCTGTTTGAAAACCAATGTGGAACGAACCGGATTAAAAACTGTCTTTATTGCTATAGATCGAGTACCGATTCATTCTGATTAGGTTGGCATTGATTTTTACACCTTTTGCTGAAGGATTGATCATTTGCTATGGCCTGGCCATTTGATAATATCCACAAGAAAGCGTCTAAACTACTAAGCGTCTTTTGACCGAATATGCTACATGACGTTTTAAACTGATTTAGTGACGTGTGCCCAGCTGGCTGGCGGACACGACGGTTTTCACAAAACATGACAAAACTTTGTACAGCCTAATACTTTGTCAGATTTCAGACGAGGATTGTAAATGACCTATTAGGTGCGCAACGAAGTTCTAGCTGTTTTTTCTTTTATTAAAAAACAACTTTATTATTATGAAATCATGTTTATAAATGATTCACTTAAAATATTGCCTATCGCTAGCTATTACCATTTCTCATCTTTCTGGCAAAGCTTGAATTCCGTCACGGTAAAATTGATCATTTTTTTTAGGCTAACCACGAATCTAGCTATTCCTTGATGTCGTCGTATGAGTTTAACTGCTGGTCAGTCAGACCGTATGCCATCGAACAGAACAAGTGATAATCGGGCGGCACAATATCTGGAGAATATTACGAATAGGGTAGGGCTTCCCATTTCAGCGTTTCCAGGTAGGTTTTAACGGGCTTGGCCAAGTGAGACCGAGCTTTGTCATGCTGAAGAATCACTTTTTCACGCCTCTCCACATAATGTGGGCGTTTATCGCGCAAAGCTCAGCTCATTCGCATTAATTGAAGTCGATACCGATCCGCAGTGATGGTTTCGCTTGATTTCAAAAGCTCGTAATAAATAACACCGACCTGATCTTACCAAATAGGGAGCCATAAACTTTGCAGCATGAATAGTCGGCCGAGGCGACGGCGTAAAAGCATGACATGGGAGCAGCCCCCATGACTTTCTTTCCTTCGTATTGCTGTAACGAAACCATTTTTCATCACCTGTCACAATACTATAAAGAAAAATCTTCCTTTCTTGTCGCTAAAACAGTTGTTCACAGGTGAAAAAACGACGCTCAACTTCACTTAGCTTCAACTCATAAGAAACCCAAGTTCCTTGCTTTGGAATCATTCCCAAGGCATGCAATCAGTTGGTAATGGTTTGAAGGGTACGTCCTAATACTGAAGCAAGCTCTACCTACGGCTGGCACTGTTCCCCATCAAGCAATGCCGTCAATTCTGTGACTTCGAAGATTTTTTGCCCTTCTTCACGTGAACGGTCGTCAACATCAAAATCACCGTCTTTAAAGCGACAGAGCCAATCTCGATACGTTGTTTCAGTTAAAGCAGCATCTCCGTAACTGTTTTAAAGCTCTAGACAAGCTTCAGCCGCCGTTTTCTTCGATTGGAAGAAGAAAATCAATACTTCCCGCATAAAATCATACGTATTCACACAATCAAAAGAGTATAACGTAAAAACACAATCACTATTGTGTCGCGGCGGTATGCTTACCATATGCCTAAGCTTGGCTAAGGACGTTTAGTTTAAGATAGACTCGACTAGCACTTGTAGCTGGCCCCATCTATTATCAAACAGCGGGGGACTTGTTTGCGCACCTAATGTGTTGATCCACTCCTTCTAATACCTTCCATATAAATTGTTCGAATTTCAGAAATTTAGTTTTTCTCCTCAACTCCATAATCGGAGGCTGGATTAACTAAAGTGTTTGTTCATTTCAGCTGTCCACATAGTAGATTGACAGAATATGAAAGAGTCGACCAATTCCTTCTGGTATCTCCCATACAAATGACCTATTTCATTCTTATACATTTTGCTTCACATATCTTCCAATCAGCTGAACTAAATTTAGTCAAATTTGTCACACATTTAACTTTTGGGCGGTTCATTTTTATGGGAAAAGATTAGGCAAAAAAGGCGTACATATGGACCAATCCACGCTTGGAAATATTCCACGTTTTTCGAAATTTTCTGAAACTTTCAAATTATGTGCATTCCGAATCGTCGATTCTATTCCATGGTCGCACCAAATTTTGTCAAATTTTGTAAGTACTGAACTGACTTGAGCAAATCAAACAAATTCTCTAATAGATCAGTCAATATAAAGCAATCAATCTCATTACAAATGAGGTCTTTACATGTAAAGGTGTCAATTGCAGTGGATATGATAAATTAAGTGTTTATATCTAAGAATTTCCAAACGTGGGTTCTGGGAATAAATAGATATGACACACTTGTGCCAGCGTTTTTTCCAATCCTCGAAGCAGTTCTGATATGCACTTTTTGGTATGTCCTTGAGCTCTTTAAACAATTCGGCTTTTATCTCCTCAATCGTCGCAAAACGCCATCCTTTCATATGTTTTTTCAATCTTCGGAACAGGAAAAAGTCACAGGTGGCCAAATCTGCTGAGTACGGTAACTGAGGCATGGTAACGGTGTTGGTTTTGGCCGAATAATTTCTAACAAGCAAAGATGAATGAGCAGATGCATGGTCATGATGCAAAAGCCATGCATTTTTTTCCACAATTCTGGGCGTTTTTTCCGTATTGCTTCACCCAAATGGCGCATAACTTCAAGGTAATACCCCTTATTTACCAAACGACCTTGTGGTAAGAACTCCTGATGCATTACGCCATGGTAATCGGAGCAAAACCTTGATATTTGATCGAGCTTGGCGTGATTTTTTTGGTCTTGGCTCTCCTGGACTCTTCCATTGGGACGATTGGGCTTTGGTTTCGATGTCATAACCATATACCCATAATTCGTCACCAGTTATGACCCTTTTAAGCCGATCTGGATCATTGTTGACATTATTCAACAATTCCTGAGCGATGCTCATGCGACGTTGTTTGTGGTCAAAAATCAGCAACTTTGGAACGACCTTCGCTGCCGCACGCTTCATGGCCAAAATTTCCGAAAACATTGCATGGCATGAGCCAACCGATATGCCAACATCCTCAGCAACTTCTCTAATTGTGATTCGACGATTCTCCATAACAATTTTCTTCACTTTCTCAACATTTACACCGGTTGTTGATGTTCTGAGGCGTCCAGAGCTAGCGTCGCCATTCACATCTAATATTTATGTGTAGTTGTATATATATATTTTTGTTCTTAGACTCATATCTCGCGTTCAGTTGCAGTAAATTCACAACAATTTAGCACTCATCAGGCAAACTTAGTTCTACAAATGAAAATGGACTGAACTGCCACGCTTCTTAGGGTGCAATACATACAAATTGGCCGACTTAGCAAAAATTAGTCTTCTCTTTAAAAACAAAAACCGGTAGTTACTTTGTCATCTCTAAACGGATTATTTCAGAAAGTTATAATTTCACATTTTTGATTATGCTTTAATTCCTTGCTAAAGAATTTAAAGCATCGCTACGTCTTTTGTGGCACCCCTCAATCTTTTGCACCAATGCAAAAGGACGATAGGTGATGGTAAATGTAAGTCAGTTCAACTGACTGAAATTGCTATGCTGATTATAACGAATCATCATAAATATATATTGTACTTACTAGAGTCCAGCATGGATGGTATCACTCTCAGATCACTTCATTTCTCTCCATTTACTTTTCGGACCTCCCTCCCTTTGCTGAAGAGAACGTAAAGAACAACTTTTGCAGGAAGAGTAGAAAATACTCGACTATAATAGCAAAATAAAGAAACAACTGCAATAACAAAATCCACACGAATAGTTTTAAATTAAATAACATTTAAACATGCAGGAAAATCATATTGACGTTGAAGAACAACACCTAAGATAGAAAATAGTCCAAGACTGAGAAAATTTTTATATTTCGGAAAAGAATACCAAAATCACAAACGTTACACTCAGAACTTGGAGAAACATTATGATTAAACACTGTACTCATTGCAGAAAGTCTATTTGATGAATATCAAATTTTTCTTTGGCCCCGCTCACGATAGAAATACCTATAAGTAGTATTCGACATGTAGTGGTAATAACACTGGTCTACAAATTTGGAAAAAAAAATTGACTGCAGAAAAGAAGCAAGTTTTTTAACTAATCTGGCTGCGCTGAATTCGCATCTGGTATAAAAATTGGGCCATCACGTCTTGTTCATTTTTTATCGTATGCTGATAACACTGTAAAACAGTCAATACTGACACTACAATTTCACAATTATTAATTTGACAGAAACCCACATTCATTCTAAATCTTCATAATAGTAGCGTTTAAGCATGCCAGGGAGATTGTGTGTTATCGATTCAAGCTATTTTTGCTTTGTTACTGGTTAATATTTGATTGAAATAGAAAAGGATATGTAATATCAGAATCATTAAAATATGCATATTTACATTATTTTGGTTTTGCTGTCAGAAACTTGAACAAACAGTCGACACCGACAATGTTTTGCAATAGTTGCAGAACTGTTTTGTACAAGTGATCAAATGGCAGGAAGATCTTTTTCGATTTTTCAATTTCAGTACTTTGGAGAGAGTCAAGTAGCCACCAAACCGACTGATATTTTTGTTTAACAAAATTTGCTGGATTCAATGTGAAAAATCGAAAAAATATTGCTTACGCGAATGTCCCATCGGTTTCCAAACCAGTTCAACGTCCACCACAGTAAGAGTGAAAACTACAGACAAATTGTTGCTGAATTATTGAAAAATTATTACGGATTAGATGCAGGAATGTCACTCAAAATGCATTTTTTTCATTCGCATTTAGATTTTTTCCAACAAAATCTAGGCGCTGTGAGCGACGAACAAGGAGAGCGTGCTCAGCAAGATTTAATGAAAATTTAAAGAAATTATCAAAGATTTTGGGACAAAAGCATGCTGGGAGACTATTTCTGGACTCTAATACGTGAAACCGAATCAACGAATTACAAACGACTTTCATTTTTGAAAATTCATTGATTTTTAAATAAACCAATGATTTTTTTTATGTAAAAAACGAATAAAAACATTTTTTTATATCTCGAATTCAGCCCACGAAATTACCCTGGAAGAGATATTTGGTTGCTCCAGTCCAAAACCTTGTTGTTATCTACATATTTTATCTATTTTATACCTTAACGACCTCCAATTGACGTTGCAACATTTGGCTAATAAGCGGTTCGGCGGAATTTCTTCTCTGTCCCACAGTTTTTTCCGCTACTATTAAAGGTATACTAATTGTATTTAGAAAATTGTAGGAAATTCGAATAATCTTTTAACACAAATGTAAAATAATAAGACCTATACGGTTTTATTTTGAAATTAAAGTTTATAAATTTAAGAGAAACACTGTCCCTGATATTCAGAATTATATTGAATGTAAACGAATTGTGGGATGGCAAAAACGTTGGAGACTGTTTTGCATCGATATATTGTGGCGACTTTTCATGTGATATTTCGAATTATCTATACTTTAATCCTTTAAGGCAACTTTCATTGACCCTTCATAGGTTCTTGACTCATTGAGAATATATAAAATAGCTTATGAAAGCCAAAATTTTTACGCTGGAGCGTTAGCCAAATTCTTCGTCTTAAAATGCATTCCAATGTTATCCATATGTGGACCGTCTATTTTGGGGGAAACAAATTTTAATAGTCAAATTTCAGAAGCTTTCTTGAGGCAACTTTCTCACCAGCAAAATCAATGGCTATAGACAGAAACTGTTGGTAATGACTTTGCACCATTGATCTGGTTTTTTCTACACAGCTTTCTTCAATTAGTTCCAAAAGGTTTGTTGTGCAACATTTAGCTTTAGGATAATCGAAGCTTTAGGATAAACTGTCGTATTTGAAGTTTTTTATTATTCTATAGGTATTTTTGACGATTGATTGATTTGTGTACATATTCAACATCAAAATTACCAGAACAGAAAATTACTGACTGACAAAATTGCGCATAATTGACTGTAACACCATCAGGATATTCAAATTTTCAGCCGTTTAACTTAAGTTTTCACCTTTGTTGGAGAAAAACTGTAAAATGTTGCATTGTTTCTTTTTGATAGTGTTCATATTTGACGCTAATTTAGACAATTCTGAGTCGCACAATCCCAAAATCTGAACCTGAATAGCTTTTGAGCATAAAATCTTATCTTTCTAATGTCATGTAATGAAACCTGATTGTAGTTGTTAAGCGGGAGATACAAATTACTAAATCTATCTATTGGAGAAATAATGGATTTGTTTTTGCTATACTTTATTCAAATTCGTCAGATACATTACACTAATTCATCTGCTTATTATATCATTCCCATTCTCGGTTATTTTTCTTTACATTATTATTTTTATGCCTTAAATCTTATCGATGTTTTAAGTAAACAGGATAATTGGTTTTGAACTTGTCCAAGTTGTACTCGCGGTCCCCTCAGTTGGCAGGGGTAGGAGTGAGTAACGAGACTAAAACCTTTCGAACATTAAATTCTAAGATTGTTAATAAATTAGGTGTAAGGTAGTGATGTGCAATTAGTGAATTAATTGATTAATCATACATTTGGATGAATCATATTTACGATGAATTGTTTAATCGATTTCTTTTGATTATTTAGAATTCTGATTAACTGGTTAAATTAACAATTGAATAACCTAAATTTGAATTACTGTATTGTATTTCATATTTTGTACTGTGTGCCACTCAAAAAGTTTCACTATAATTTTTTGGTACATAAGACATATGTGCCAGTATCTTTCTTTATTATTGCTCCCACAAAAAGTATTTTAGTTTCACTATACAAGGTTTTGGCTCAACCAAATATCTTTCTTAGAGTAAGTTCTCTATCACGTCAGGTTTTCGAAATACAAAAAAAAAAATGTTTTTATTCGTTTTTTTACATAAAAAAATCATTGATTTATTTAAAAATCAATGAATTTTCATAAGTGAATGACGTTATTTGAACGTCATTTGTATTTTGTTGGTTTGCTTCCACGTATTAGATTCCAGCAATAGTCTCCCAGCATGCTTTTGTCCCAAAATCCTTGATAACTTCTTTCAATTTTCATGAAATCTTGGTGAACACGCTCCCCTTGTTCGTCGCTCACCGCACCGAATGAAGAAAATGCATTTTGAGTGACATTTTTCAATAATTAACCACCAATTTGTCTGTAGTTTTCACTCTTGTTGTTTTCAAGAAAACGGTTCACGATGCTCTTGAAAGATTTCCAGGCTGCATTCATTTTTCCTTCAATAAACATTGTGAAAAATTGTTATTATTCAATAGCTTTAACAGCCTGATTTGAGGGCCGACAAATATGCCTTCTTTGATTTTAGCATATGAAAGTTTAGGAAAACCCACTAACAAATAGTTAAATTCTGCACGGCCTTTGTCCTTGACAAAGTTCTTAAAAAGGCCCAATTTTATGTGCAGCGGCGGAAGAAGAACGTCATTTGGAATATTTTATTCTCCTGGTGAATACTCAGGTTCTTTTTGGCCACTCTATTCTGACGTAATGATGACCTGTAGCGCGACTATCCCATAGACAAAGGAAACATCGATATTTTGTGAAACATCCTTGCGTATCAGTCAACAAACCAATGACCTGAAACAGATTAATTTACAGTTATTTACGATGGCCTATACTATATGTACAAAGAAATTTAAATCACACACTTCAAGGTCACACAGGTCACAGATCTTCCATTTATTATCGTTGTATTTAAGTAATGTCGAAATTTTAGTCATTGATTCGTAATTCGTAATTTTCCTTTGTATTAACGGCATGAGCAGCTGGTATCAACGACTTTTCATACCCATTATGCAAAAGAAGAGCGTTTAAACTGTACTTAGAGCCTTCAATAAATAATCTCCATTCAGTTTTGTCATATAACTGGTTCATTTTTTGAAATAAGCCATCAACATCAGTACAGTATAGAATAGAGTGTTTCCTTTCAAAATATGCAGCCAATTCCAATCTTCTATCTCTATAGATTGTTACTTTTATCCTAACTGCAAGATGTTTCCACTGCTACATTCGTGAAGCTAGAAATTCTGCGTCTTGTTTCTTTAATTAGATCATTCAGCTCAGCTTGAGCCACTAAATGACGTTCATCATCAGCCTGATGCACAGCTGGTGAAAGATGTTTCGGACTAATTGCTTGTAGCACTGGGAATGACTGGTTATGGATCATTTGGTGGACGTTGAACTGGTTTGGAAAGCGATGGGACATTCGCGTAAGTAACATTTTTTCTATTTTTCATATTGAATTCAGCAATTTTTGGTAAACAGAAATAACAATCGGTTTAGTGGTTACTTGACTCTCTTCAAAGTACTGGAATTGAAAAATCGAAATAGATCTTCTTGCCATTTAAGCACTTGCATAAGACAGTTCTTCAACTAATCAAAAACATTGTCGGTGTCCACGGTTTGCTCCAGTTTCTGAGAGCAAAACCAAAATAATGTAAATATGCATATTTTAATGATTCAGATATTTTTTTTTTATTAATATTGATTTAAATGAAGTAATAATTCGCATTTAATATTGTAATTTAACACCATTTTTAATTGTACAAAGATCACATGTTTTACACTAACATCCAGATGTAAAGAGATTTAATAAAATTCTAATGTTAGATATGGCATTATTCTCAAAATTACCAATAAAATTAAAAAAAATGTTTCATCACATCTGCCACGGCAAAGTATAAGGAATGTTACTGATTTAATGGCCTTCAAGTCAGTTTTCCCTTTCGCGCTACTTACAGTATTCACTTTCGAATTTAAACCAAAAATACATACAGGTACAACTTTAGCAAAGAAATGTCCTGATACAATTTAGACGTTGTGCTTTACGTTCTTTAATAATTACTTGTTCTTCCTCTCCTAGCTGTGCATCTCACGGGAAAACGCTGCCATTTAAAGAAGATATTTTTCGCTTCATCCCCGCTACCGCGCACACGTGTACTGCAGTCTTCACATATTATTTCGTGTACAATTGTTTGCTAAGAATGCGTTAAACATCCTTAAGGACATTATGTGAAATGAAAATATTAAAAGGCAGATGTGTCACTTTGTTTACATGAACACGCGAATATGTACATTTACTACATTTACTGCGTTTACTGCATTATATGCATATTTATTCTTGCACTGCGTACGAAATTGCTTGCTTGCACAGCAAATGTACAGGGTGCATATGATGTATTCGTTCGTTAATATTTAATAGATGCTGACTTCTGTCGGCTTTACTGTATGTGTAGCTGCTTCTCTGGAGAATGTTGTACCGAAAGGAGCAAATTTTTTATCTACCCCACATTTAACTGTAGTCTTTGCCAAATAAAATAGAGAATCCACAATTAGTCTTTCTTTTTTGAGCACGAGTACCCAACTCGGGATACTGGGTTCTGTTTTTTTTTTTTATTATTATTTCTATCATTGTTACAAAATTTAAAATAAAGGGTGTACCAACAAGCACGAAAGATTTAAATTTGGCGCCATTCGAAGAGTCATTGTTTGACATTTAAACAATTGTTATTGTTTGCTAATAAAAGGTACGAGGTTAGTAAAAATGGAGCGCTACACAAATGAACAACGCATTTTCATTGTGAAATTGTTTTACCAAAATGGTGAAAGTTTTGTGGCTACAGTTCGCAAATTGCGATCAATTTGGGGTCACAATAATGCTCCAAAAGAGTCAACTGTAAAGATATTTATGGGTAAATTTGCCAAAACTTTATCTGTTAGTGATGTAAAGTGTAAAGTGTAAAGTACGTGATGATGTCGTTCAAACTCCATCCACCTCAACTCGGCATCGAGCTCAGGAAATTAGTGTTTCCAAATTCACTATGCAGCGAATTTTGACGAAAGATTTGCATCTTCATGCATATAAAGTTCAATTGACTCAGGAACTGAAGCCAGCTGACCATGGATAGTGGAGGGAGTTCGTTAGTTGGGTATTGGAGAGACAAATGAAAATGCTGATTTTGACGATAAAATCATCTTCAGTGACGAGGCCCATTTCCATCTTGATGGCTTCGTCAATAGGCAGAATTGTCGTATTTGAAGTGAGGAAAATTCTCGTGTGATTCACAAGAAGTAAATGCATCCTCAACGTGTCACTGTGTGGTGTGGATTTTGGATCTGGAGGAATCATTGGATCTTTTTTTTATGAGAATGAGGCATGTCAAGCACAGTCAATGGTGTTCGGTGTCGTGAAATGATAACCAGTTTTTTCGTGCTTAGAATTGAAGAAATGAATGTGGGGGGCATGTGGTTTCAAGAAGACGGCGCCACATGCCATACAGCTAGAGAAACAATCCAATTGCTGCATCAGTCATTTCCCGGTGATGTTATTTTGCGTTTTGGAGACCAGAATTGGCCGCCTAGATCGTGCGATTTAACACCATTAGACTTTTTTCTTTGGGGTTTTTTGAAGCCGACGGTTTACGCGAATAAGCCGACGACGACGGCTTAAGTCTTAAAAGAGGAAATTGGAGACTGCATTAATGAAATACTGCAGTATTTGTGCAAAACGGTCATTGAAAATTTCATTAAAAGATTGCGTAGATGCCAGCAAAGCCGCGGCGGCCATCTGCCGATGTGTTGATCCATACATAACCTCATTTTGTCTACTTTTAAATATCTGTGTTTTATTTAAAATTTAAATCTTGCGTTCTTTATTATACGGCGCCCGTAGAAAATAATTCCAAGCGCTTCGATCTTCTCCCCCAATTCGTCGCACCAAGCTTTGACAATATTTCAAAAGCCTGGTCCTTCCAGCGGAGTATCGGTCGCCCTCTTGAGCGCCGTGCATCGAGTTCGTTGTCGAAAACTTTCAGTGTCGAAGCATTTGGGTCCATCCGCACAAGATGACCCAGCAAACGCAATCGCTATATATTAATGCGATGGACCACGTCGATATCGGCATGTAGCCCATACTGCTCGTTGTTCATGCGACGCTGATACTCACCGTTAACGGTGATAGGTTCATATATTTTCCGGCGTATTTTTCTCTCGAAAACTACCACTACTGATTCATTCGCTTGTGTCATAACTCAGGATTCTACGCCACATAACAAGATAAGTAGAACCAACGTCTGGTACAGTCGGATTTTTGTTTGTTAAGAAAGGGCTATATCATTGAATCGCTGGCTTGGCCCATAATAACATCTGTTAGCAAGCAATACTCTCCTCTTTATCTCCAGGCTGACATCATTCGTTTAGTTTACAGCGGAATCGAGGTAGATGGATTCTTCCACTACTTCAAAATTATAGCTGTCAACGTTCACACAGCGTCCCAAACGAGTAGACTCTTTGTTCATTGAAACCAATAATTTTGTTTTGTGTTCGCTTACCAGCAGACCCATTTTCGCTGCTTCATTCTCGATGCTTGAGAAGGTTGCAGTAACATCTCGCAATTTTTGCTCAATAATGTCTATGTCATTGGCCTATGCGGGTAGCATATGGCTTTTGTTAAAGATATTACCAGACGGGTTAACTGCAGCTTTCCTCATAATCATCTCCGACAGTATGTTGAAGAGGTCGCACGATATACTGTCGCCCTGCTTAAATCTTTGTTTGGTGTAAAAGTCTCGCCTAAATCTTTGCCTATCTTTGCTGAAGACTTCGTGTCAGTCAGTGTCATCCTACAAAGACATATAAGCTTCGTACGAATTCTAAACTCGGACATGGCCTCATACAATTTTTGCCGTATCGGGCTATCGAAAGCACCTTCATAATCGACGAAAAGATGGTACGTGTCGATCTATTTTTCTTGGGTCTTCTCCAGAATTTATCGTAGTGCGAATAACTGGTCAGTTATTGATTTACCAGGTCTAAAGCCACACTGAAAATGTCCGATCAGGTCACTAAGAAACGGCTCTAGTCTTCCACATACAACACTCGACAGGACTTTATAGGCAACTATCCGACCCGCCGAACTTCGTCTCGCCCAGCAGCCATTGTATGTGCAGATTGGTGGTTCCGATCCATCCTGAGCCAGCGGTGCATTCTGGGGAGCACACGTAACAATTCCTGCCTACAAAGGTACAGATTTTACATCATTTTCTTACATTGGATTGCATTACATTACATACAATATACGTTCTTTATGGTTAAATTTTCTGTTGTTTGGTATTGTTAGGGTAGGGAGGCTGCCCTTTATTGTCTTACCTGTTGCTTGTTAACTTTCTTCAATTTTCTTCAATTTATTTACTTTCACTAACAGTTCAAGAGTCGTTTGACTCCCACACACTTTTCACGAAAAGAGGTTATGTATGAGTCGGTGTCGGGATACTTAACGCCGCCACACGCTGGTTAAGCACTCAACGCTTAACGATCATATGGTTATTGCGATCATATGGTAATTGCGCTAATCTCTATCAGGCAAAACACAATGAAAGTAACTACTGCGCCATCTCTCTGATAGAGTTTAAAAAATAGTGATATTTTTTAATTTATTTTTTTCGCGGAAAGATTTTAGATGTGAGTCGGTACGCGGCTAATTAACGCCACTACACGCTGATTAAAGACCCAACGCTTTCAGCAAAACACAGCATAGGCTTATCGCGCAAATTGTGATTAAAAAGTAGACATATTAACTTTTGTAACTTTATTTTTTTACGAAAATAGGTAAGGCATGATCCGGTATTGGCCTAATTAACGCCTCTACACATAGATTAAGCACCCAACGCTAGCGGAGCATACAGTTATCGCGCTAATCTCTAGCGGGCAAAACACCAAAAAAAAACTAAATACTGCGCCATCTGTCGGACGAACTTCAAACTACACAGAAACACTCCTCACGGCCCATAGAGCATGCATATAAAATTTGGTCCAAATCGGATCAGTAGTTTTTGAGATTAGCGATCACAAACAAACATATCAAGTCATTTTTATATATATAGAGAAGAAGAGATTTTTATATATATAGAGATAGAGATAGAGATGGGTAAAAGACTGATACCGCGATAGTTTTTACAAACAATTGGATCGCCTTTTTTAAACACAGGATACAGTATACTCAAATTTCAATCATAGGGCATGTTTTCCTCGAGCCAAACCGTATTTAAGAGCTGATGCAGGCTGTTTATCAGCTCATCGCCACCAGTTTTAAACAACTCTACTGGCAGGTCATCACCGCCCGCAACTTTGTTGTTCTTAAGCCGCAATACTGCTGTTCTGATCTCTGTTTAGCTCAGAGATTCACAATTTATGCCATCTTCGATAATTGGGGTGATTTCCTCACTCGTGCTGCTAGCCGGAACTAAGAGCTTATAAAAATGTTCGTCCCGTATTTGCAGCACATTCTGCGTAACTGTGACCAGATTTCCCTCGATATCCTTGTAGGAGGTTAACCCTGTTCCATACCCTGTACTTCTTATCTTCTGGTAGAATTTTCGGGCTTCACCTCTATCCCTGTACCTTTCTATTTCCACACTCTCACGCTCTTTCCACAACCAAAATACATAAATATTAAGTTATTATATGAGTAGATAATTTATAATAGAAATAATACTAAATTTCTCATAGATCAACCTCTTTTGAATGGAAAATGAGGCAGTTCTAAAGATGTTTATATCGAATCATGAATAAAATATGATTGCAATAAATGTGCTGAAAACCCCACTTTACACTAAAAATAACGGATTTTTTCGTCTCATATATTCAACTCAAATATTCGGGTTTTAAAATGGAAACTATTTACCCTATCACCAATAACCCAAGAGGTTTGACTTCTTCATCTAAGTTTACTTTGTTGCGTCGTCACATCAATAGGCACGGCAATATCCTTTATGAACTTTGCACTGAGTGTCGAATAGGTAAATTGCCCGTGGTATCAGTCAAAGGAAGAGCTTAAAATTGGCGTAAAGCAACTGTCATGAGATTCATTACATACATAACGATAACGATGACGACGTCACTTTTATCAACATATTAATGATGTTGAGTGAAATTATTTTACATGACTTTAATATAGTACGAAATGGAAACATATTGCTTTGCATTGTTGTACAATTAAGCGAATATATATTATTTTAAACGAATATATTATTTTAAACATAAAAAGTGCGGCATCATAAACTTGTGTTGTATGTTTGCACTGAAGCAAATACAATTCGTAATTTTCCACGATATTATTGCAATTTTCTTTACAAAGTTTAGATTTTTATGTTCCCAAAGGTGGCGGCACCTGACTTTTTAATGTACTTCCACTAACTTTGCACCCGGGTGTGCTCCACATAACACAACCCAGTTGGCGGAAACAAACAGTGGGTGAAATAATAATACCCCGGGTGCGGGCTCTTTAAAATATGCAACATTACAAGGCCTTTTATTGTTTTTGCACTGGGTGCTTTGGGTCCTGTTGTTGCGAAAAAGAAAAAGTAATAACGCAGGCATAAAATGAAAAAAATATTTTAAAGCATAAATAAAGATAAATAAAGATGAAAACAAAGCAGATAGCACAGCTGTTTTCGCGGTAGCCAGAACTGCCAACGATCATAAAACTAAATTAAAAAACTTTAAAATATTGTTGTAATGCCTTTGCACCGCAATAAAAGTGAAAGTGCGCCATCACAATGAAAATGATTTACGCACTTTCATAACTACACTTAACTCCAGCTTCCTGTGGCTTACTTTTTTTCTTTTTTGCTATTATCCAGCCAGCAGCATAAATGTGGCATTTGGTTTTAAATGTCTAGCTAAATTGGCAATGTAATTCAAGCAAGTGTATTTTAAATACCGGTTAAGAGTTTGCAAAGCTTCTAAAATTTATTTAAAACCTAAGACGTATTCTCTGCAGAATTTCTAAAGTAGCTGATGAAATTCGACCTTTGGGCAGGTATCTGCTGACCTGCCATCGAACTTTTGTCTAGTAAAAGCTAAAGTGAGAAGGCTTTTAGTTCAGTCGACTAAATGGAATGTTTTCATCCACATGACTTCATAGATAACATCTGTGGCTAAAACTCAACGTTTGTTGCAATGTTCTTGATTGTTTGCAGCTCCAACTCTAGAAACGCATAATATGTATATCCTAACAATCCACTTTTAACAAAAAAAAGCAATTGTGGTAAAACAGAAGAAAAGAAAGAGACTGGACCCCCATCATACTTTGATATCACACTTAAACATTATGCATCATTTATTTATTTAAATATGCATCATTATTTAAGTATTCATGTTGAATATGAGGACCAATTACAGACGAGATTCCTCTATTCAAACCTACGTCAATGTTTGTGTGGGTGGTACGCGCAGAAATATGTTTAATCCCTCAATTTTATGACATTCTGCTAATCACCATAAACCAATACAATGACCAAAAGTTAGAGTTTGATCACTCTTACTTACGAATGAGGAGTTACAGGGAAAAAAGTAAAATTTCGGAAAATCGACAATTATCTCGTCTATTACCAAGCCATCGAGAGAGACGGATATTACTGAATTGACTTTAAAAATGATGAAATATATTTGGTCAAGAAATGCTGGATGTATTTACCGGCTGGCTCACTGATAGACACGATACCAGATGTAAAATTTCATAAATTATCGGACCCAGTATTTCTGGCTTTTCAGATTTAAACAATTTTCTTGTAACTGCTAATTTATCGACTGCAAAAACCAATATTTTAGTGTTTTGTATTGCTTAATAATGCTCAGCAAGACCTGAAAATATCAACCTCTTCTAATATCTTCCAAACAAATGAGAACTTAACACACATACGGGGTCGATCACAAAGCTAGCCGACCTAATAAAGAAAAAAAAGTTGGGAAAAATGTTCTTTGTTTTTCATTATAATCTCCTTTTAGGTCAATACACTTTTTCCAACGACATTCCATAGCTTCTATACCCTGTTTATAGCAGAAACTGTCAAACTCCTTAAAATAGCCATCAAACGTAGACCTAAACACTTCATTGTTGACAAATCTTTTAATATTGAGCCGTTTTTCCAAATTTAGAAATAGCAAATAGTCCTAGGGAGGCAAATCTGATGAATAAAATGCCTGATGAAGCAATTCAAACTTTAATTCTTTAATGTTGGTCATCGCAATAGTAGATGTGTGAAATGTACCCATTGTCTTGATGAAACAACACATTATTTTTCCCAAATGCGGCCTTTTTCCAAAATTTCATTACCCAAGCGCTGCAATGAATTGGCATAATATTCGTCATTGATGGTTCTTTCCTTTCTAAAGATAATCAATATAAATAATTCCATGCGCATTCCCAAAAACAGATGCCATGAACTTCCTTGGAACCGTCTTCGCCTACTTTGGACACTATTCTTCCATTCCAATCCGCTACTTTAACTGTTTCTTTGTCTCATGTTTGAAGTGGTGAACTCACGTCTTATCCATAGTCATGAATCGCCGTCAAAATTCTGCTTTATTGCGGTATAATATTACCAAACACTCTATAGAAACATCTTCACTACGCTGTTTTTGTTCCGCTGAAAGTAAACGCCGCACCCATCTTGCGCCCAGGTTTCTCATCTCCAAATCTTTGGGCAATATACGATGTATAGCATTTTTTGAAATGCTTATCATTTCAGATAGTTCACACACCTTTAGCCGACGATTACGCAATACCATTTTGTGAATTTTCTTAACCGCGACTGGCGCGGGCTCCTCAATTAGTCAGCCACTAGGGTGTTTGCTTTGGCAGTTCATACGGCCTGCGGTTTGTAATCTCTGCTACCCAATATTTTACAGTCGTAAACGAAGGAGTTGACTCCGCCAGAGTAGAATCGGCTCGGTCTGACAAGTCAGTCAGCTGTTAAAAACTTGCATCTGAAATGATCTTTATTTAGGTAAAGGTTTCCCATTTACGAATATGAATCGCTTAACAAACGGAGTCCGCGTAAAAATAGTTAAAACTTAATACAGGATGTCCGTCGGGTAGGCATATTACTTTGTTTGTTCATAGTTTTTGATTAAATGAAAGAGAATGGATTTTATATTATTAAATGTTTTATTTAATGTCGGCAATTATGTATGTATGGAATACAATATCAGATAAATGTCCGCCTCTGTTAGCTTCACAAATGTGAGCTCTTTTGAGCATATTTTCCATTACAATCTCACACATTTTACGCGGTGTTTCATTAATTTCATCACGAGGTTTGTTTGCATAAACCTTGCTTTCCAGATATCCCCACAAAAAGAAGTTCGGAACAGTCAAATCAGGCGACGGTGGAGGCCAATCAACATCACCATTTCTTGAAATTACTTGTTGTGGAAAGATGTCGCAGTAATTCCATTGTAATCCTGCCTGTATGCAATATGGCACCGTCTTGTTGATACCACATGTTAATCAAGCCCAAAGCATGCAATTGTGGCGTCAAAATGTTTCCAATCATATCTCTCGTTACGCCGCTTTCAGTTTCAAAGAATTAAGGTCCAATGATTCCTCCTGACCAAATTGTACACCAGATTGCCACTTTTAATGGTGGTTTTCCATTGCCCAGAACTGACTATTCTGCTTATTCACATATCCACTCAAATGAAAATGTGCCTCGTCATTCATTATGATTTTTTCATGAAAATAGGGGTTGCCATGGGCGAGCTGTAATATCTTATTGGCATATGTACGGCGGCGTAAATGGTCTTGTGGAAGAAGTTCTTGTGTCAGCTAAATCTTAAATGGAAACTAATGCAAATCCTTGTGCAAAATTGTGGTCAAAGTTGTTCTTTGAAGACCAAGCCCCTGAGCACGGCGTCGAGTTGAGGTTGGTGGACGGTTTTGAACACTTTCTTGAGCAGTAGTAATGTTTTCAGCCGATTTTGCAGTACGTTGTGGTCCATGCTTGGACCATCAGCTACAGACACTATTTCTTCGAAATCATTCACTACACGATAAATAGTGCGTATTGTTGGCACGTTGTTTCTTCTAAAAATTTCACGTAATTACCTGATCGTCTCAGTAATCGATGATTGATTTTGATAAAATGTTTTAACGATTAAAACACTTTGGTTTATCGAATATTTTTTCATAATAAATTTGCTATGTCTCTACTACACGACTGCCAAATATGAATTGACAAGACTAATGTTTAACAAAATGGCGGCAAAACAAAGTTCTATATCTTAACGACGGACACCCTGTATAAATGTGCTGATTCAAACATGGGCACTTTTCGTAGATTGTGCCCTTCATAATTGACCAACTGTGCAAAGAATTTGCAAGATTATGAAGAAATTTAAAGAGACTGGATGCATCACAGATGCGGTCAGGTGTGTGTATCATCGCAATCAACGCACTGGTTTTTTCGCTGTGGCGGAAAATCCGAATTTGTCGATTCCAAGGCGTTTTCAGCAATTGGGCGTATCTTACGGCTGATTATGGCGTAATTTTGATTTGGATCTGAATATCTATCTATATAGAGTCCAAATAACGCAAGCAGTAAAGCTTTTTGACTATTAACAACGCCGTAAATATGCTGATTGGGTGGTGCAGCGTCAGTCTTTCATTGCATTTCATTTATTTAATAAAATGTTTACGAATAAGGATCATTTAACAACCGAAGAACGCGTAAAAATAGTTAAAGTTGTAGTGGTCCAAACGGAAGATTTCAATCTAACAAAAATTTTTCAGCGATGAAGCTCATTTCTCACTCGGTGGTTACGTCAAGAAGCAAAATTGTCTCATATTTGAAACTTTGAGAAGCCAGAAGCATTTGTGAAAAAGCCACTGCATCCGGAAAAAATGGCAGTTTTGGGGCGCATTATGGCGAACACTACCTCTAACGGATCCACTGCTACAACCAATCCAGAGGTAGCCATTTAAATGACATTGTATTTTGTGCACATTGGCAAGGTCCAACCAAGCATTATAATGAAATAAATGTTTCATCGAAATCATAGCTTTATGTGTGTTTTATTTAGCTTTACGTCTGAAACCGAAAAATGGACAACCCAGTGCCTTCTATAAAAAAAATTGTACACTGTGTCTTGTAGTAAGTAGGACGCAGTAAAATAGATATTTGCTTATTGCATAAATTTCTAATGTTTTTTTTAAATCTAAGAATTATGGACCATATAGTCACGCCTCTTCTGGTGCGTCCTGAATAATTTAGCACATGTTTTCTTAGCTTCCTATATTTCAAGAAGTTGTATTGAATTCAGTCAAATGTGGCTGATACTAAGGTTTTGATAAACTTAGTTGTGGGAATGGAAGTAGTCTTCAATGACCAATTTCTGAAATTTACTTGGTTTATCGTACTTAAAAGGACGTTGAATAAAGATACTTGTAAATCAGCTCACTTGACTGCCATTTCTGTACTATTTCCCATATAAAATGAGATTTACTTCAAGAAATGTATACCTTCATCTTTCCTTCAGGAGAAATTACGAAAATCTTCGTACATGTCCACACAAATCTTTCATCTTTCCTTCAGTAGTAATTATGAAAATCTTCGTATATGTCCGTATTGGATTATATTTTTCTTGCATCATTTCATGATAGAAATGGTTGCTTGTAATTCGCCAAAATGACTGATTTACATAGTTTTTTTGAGGCGTATCGAATATAAAGTTTACATTGCATAAAAAGATATTAATTATCACATTACATTACACCTAATATACAGGAAGGCGCAATAAAACGTGCATATTTAAAAAATAGATTAAAAAATAAATACAAAAGGTATGATTAAAATAAATCTAAGGCATTGTAGAATAATAAATGGAGTTTATTTTTTAAAAATAACATCATCTAAATGGTGACCCTCTCTACGACGGCACTCCTCTAACCGCAAACGAAAGTTATTGAAAACTTTCTTCAGTAATACGAGTGTAATGGCTGCCATTTCACCACGGATATTCTCCTTGAGCTGAACGATGTTTCTTGGATTATTACTGTAGACTTTGTGTTTGAGGTATCTCCACAAAAAAAAGTCAAGAGGCGTCAAGTCTGGACTACGTGGGGGCCATGGGAAATCACCTCTTTTCGAAATCAGTCTGCCAGGGAACATCTGCTTCACCACCGCCATGGAGCCATTTGATGTGTGACAGGTAGCTCCATCTTGTTGGAACCAAGTTCTGGAATTCACAATTCTTGAACTTTCAATTTCTGGAGCCAAAAATCCGTCCAACATCTCAACATAGCGTTCCGTATTAACCGTGACGTTTTGGCCCCGCGCATTTTCGAAGAAAAAAGGACCAATTATTCCTCTGCCAAAGATTGCTGCCCACACTGTCACTTTGGAACTATGGTTTCTGGTGTTTGATTTTGGGATTTTCACTGTTCCAGTAACGACAATTTTGACGAACCCATTCATAAGGAAATGAGCCTCGTCAGAGAAAAGGATATTGTCAAAATTGGAAAATCGATTAAGCATTTCATTAGCAAATGCGAGCCTTCCTATGAAGTCAGACTCTTTCAATTCTTGTGTTAATTGCAGCTTATATGAATGAAGTTTAAAATCCAATGTTAAAATGCGACTCGACATTTGTGGATTTCCTCATACTGACTCCATAACTCTCTCAACATTGTCTTCGGTCCTAGATGTTCTTGGGCGACCATTTGTTTGTGGTTTAAATGTTAAACCGGTCTCTTCAAAACGCTTTACCCATATTTTAATTAAATTAGCACTCGGAGCTTCACTAATTCGCCGTAGTCCATATTCAGCACAATATAGTCGCCTAGTAGCAATATATGAAGGAGAGTTCTCGTAAGATGCGCGCCCGCAAAATGCGCGACGCTTCCCGTCGAAGTGATTCATAGCGACTAAAGCTGCATGAACCCAACGATGTAGGCAATATGCACGTAAAAGATGATGCAATATGCACGTTATATTGCGCCACCCTGTAGAATGCATCATATTCTCTAATATTTTCTAACATAAAGAGTAATCGTCGTAATCGTCATAATCGAAATGCATTTTCACGTCTTTTAATAACATGCAAAAACACATATGTGTTATATTACATCACAGATGTGGCGTTAAATAGTTTATTTTTATTTCATATGCTTACAAAAATATGACATCTGACCCGCAATATATTTGCATTTGTAAAATGCCAAAGGTCATAACAAAATTCATGTTTAAATACATACAATGTGTGGTATTTATTTAATTTTGACAAACATAATTTCTAAAAAAGGAAATACTAAAAACCCACAAATACTAATCTATAAGTATATATAATATACATATATGTATATACATATTCGTATACCTATATATCTATAGATATGAAAAATTTTTATGATTTCCCGACAGAATGTTATCAGCAATTGCATAAAATGTATAAATCTTTAAATAGCTTTGTGCAATTTCAACAAACGTATTATCCTGCAACGTCATTATATGCAACATTTGGTGTCAACACGTTTCGCGGGCGATCTCATGCTCCGATGCCTTTTATGTGGCATTGTAATACATAAACATGAATATAACCACACACATACACACCTACACTCACATACACACACATACACACATACAGCTACACACAAATACACCCTCTAATACACCTCACTTGTGATTGTATGAGTGCAATGTGACTTTATTTGTCACCCATTTGTGCATTGGCGTTGAATCCGCACACGTGAACGACGACTGTGGCACCAACTGTATACATTTCCACCGGTAGTGGTGTCATTATTTATGGTAAACACAATGAGGTTGCAAATTGGTTGAGAAACTCCAATGCTACAAAACTTCACAGGGAAGCCAGCAAATGGGAAAACCACAGCGCAAAAAAAAAAAAAAAGTGGCGAAAAAAATGTTTAAAGCGCAGGGGTAAAATAGTGGTCAAATTTAAATCACTTTGTGCAAAAATTGTTGCACACATTTGTCGAACTGTTCACTGTTCATTTCTGTTTAATATTTGCGTTCATTGCGAAGGAGGTGGTGAGGTAAGTGGAATTTACTGAGCACTATTTGTGTTGGCACAACTTTTCTTGTTTCCTTGTTATTGATCTGTAATATTTTCTTTTGTGCATAAATGGCCGGAAGCCGTGAACGCTCCCTACTACCGGTTTGGCATACTTCAGCTATTATGCACATACACATATAGTTAGTTCTTAGTAACTCAACGAATTTTTTGTACATATTTTAAAAATGAATTTTAGCAATTGTAAATGTTCTTCTGTTTGCATATAGATTTACAGTAACAAGTCAATAATGTGACTAGTATTCAAAGTATCGGCAAGATGTTTTGTATCGATTAGGTTATAAACAGGGTTATCCATCTAAATAGCTGTTGTTGAACGGATTACATACCGTTCAATAATTCATTCATATTTTATTCTTATTAACTGAACTATGTCATCTGCTATTATGAATTTCCATACCTATTTTTGAATTAAAAATCATACATAATGCATTACCTAGATGTACAAAATGCATTGTACTTTCATACTTAATCATACTACCATGAATTGTAATATTATTTTTTAGCCATATGGCAATTATTGCTCTTTATCTTTAGCATAAACTCGTCGAAAACAAAACCGAGGTTTCGTGGTACAAGATCACGATGACTCGGTCTCTTTTTCTCGAGATCCTCATCAAAGACAGAGCAACTCACAAATCTCTATAATAAATGTAAGTTTTTACAGAAAAATCTTATGTAAATTCTCCATTTACCCAAAGAAATGATCAAGGTAAGCACCCTCCACTTACCGGTGTATCAACACAAGTTAAATTCCCTTGACTTTCCTTCTCGTAACAACAATCCTCTTATTGTGGTGAAAAGTATTTCCTGAATGCAAAAGGCATTTCTATCGTCCTAAGATGACAGGATTTTAAACAGCTGTCATCCGAAGTGTTATTTAGTTAGTGAAAAGTTAGTCATTTACGAATATGGATCGTTTAACAAACGGTAGTTAAAAGTTACTACAAAAGTAGCGGCTTGATTTTGACTTTATAGCACGAGAAGTCTCCACGAAGTTTCACGTTTTGATGACGTCAGTTGTGTAAAGGCTTACTTTGTTGAAAAGCTTAAAGTTTGTTAAGTTTTTTTTTTCAAAAGTAATGGTCTCATTTTGCTTTAGTTACGCCCCCTGTATGCGGATACTGCTCACTCTTGATTAGTTATTTACCAACGAATTGACGTTTTATTTGATATGTTTGCTTTTTGGTGTTAACTAAAATCTGGAAACGAAATGTTACATTACGACATCTTCGCGGTTTCATGTTTCGAAATATCGACCAGCTCGGCCATTTTGCCGTTTCATTAATATAGCAGAAGTTCATTTGTGTAAATTAAAAAAAAAAATTGTATTTTTTTTTTTTTTTGTTTTTTGTTTTTTGTTTTTTTTTGTTAAAATTGTAAAGTGGTCACGTCTGGAAAGCCCTGGGAACCAGTGAAAAATAAAATTTGTTAATTTTGCTACCCACTTTCTAATACGTGATCATCATCAGTTTGGTAATTATTGTTGGAAGAGGACGCAATCTTCTAATCTTCCAATCTTCGGTTCCAACTCTTTCACACCAAATTTGCCGCTTTTCGGCATAGCCTCCAAAAGGGAGAAACACCCTATATATTGCGATATAAGAGCTTGCTAGCTTTCTTAATATTTGACAGCCAATACAAGATTTTCATCGATTATAAAAGAAATAACAAACCCTGAACTTATTTTAATCGATTTTGGAACCACTCAAATCAGTTTTATTTTTACTGTTAGTTGGAGAGCAAGTCGAGCTAGTCAATCTGTCGCGTTTTTTTTTTTTTTTTTTTTTGTGTTCGCCATTCTTGAATTAGTTGATTGTCCAAAATAAAACTCGAAATTGGTGTCATACAAGAGTCCAGAAATAGCCCAACAACCCAAAAAGTTACAAACGATCCCGTAGTCCTATCAACAGGCCAGTTCTAAAAGGACGGAGAAAAACTCCAAGTTCGCGGAAGTGTATAGCTTTATAAAGGGTGTCCCAACAAGAACGCAAGATTTAAATTTGGCACCATTCGAAGTGTCATTGTTTGACGCTTGAACAATTGTTATCGTTTACTAGTAGAAGGTACGAGGTTAGTAAAAATGGAGCACTACACGAATGAACAACGCATTCTCATTGTGAAATTGTTTTACCAAAATGGTGAAAGTTTTGCGGTTACAGTTCGCAACTTGGGGTCACAATACTGCTCCAAAAGAGTCAACTGTAAAGAGATTAATGGATAAATTTGCCAAAACCGGGTCTGTTAGTGATGTAAGGACAACAACGCGCCTTCGACCAGGTCGATCGACCGAAAATGTCGCAGCTATGCGTGATGTTGTCGCTTAAACTCATCCACCTCAATTCGACACCGAGCTCAGCAAATTGGTGTCTCCAAATCCACTGTGCAGCGAATTTTGATGAAAGATTTGCATCTTCATGCATACAAAGTTCAGTTAACTCAGGAACTGAAGCCAGCTGACCATGGACAGCGAAGGGAGTTCGTTAATTGGGTATTGGAGAGACAACATGAAAATGCTGATTTTGCCTATGAAATCATCTTCAGTCCTGACGAGGCCCATTTCCATCTTAATGGCTTCGTCAATAGGCAGAATTGTTTAAAAATAAAAAATATAAAAAAAAAATAAAAAAAAAAAATAAAAATCTCATCTTTCCAAAAAGAAAACATTCATAGTTTCGGACAAATATCATGTCATTTTAACACATTCGCCCTTAGGGGGGCCAATGTGCATTTTAAGCAAAATTGAATACAAAAATCGATCCTTTACTTTATTTATTATTCAGAAATATACGAGTATTTGTATAAGCGGGGAAAAAGTTATTGTTGTCTCATACGCGTAAGTATTTCGGTTGCAAAACTTTGCTAGATGTCTCTATATTGGCGTCTATGTGGATAGGTAGGTGTGTATAGGGTGTGCTAGGGTGGCCCTTGTATAGAGTTTTTGAAGATGGGTTGCTTTTAACAGTTCATGACGTTTATGTTGCCTTATTTTTTTTATTAATTTTCCTGCTCTTGCAGACAATAAAAACAAATCAGTATAAGGAATTAGAGCGCCGATCACCAGAAGCAAATGATTGAACTTTCTTATCAAAATGGGTGTTCTCATGTGGTAACAATGTGCGCTTTGAGCTCGTTTTACGGTTTAGTTTGCTGTTCCTTACAGTTGATTATTTAACTTTAGGTGGCCAAATTCAAATCAGATGATTTGATGTGGATTTAGCCAACACCCCTGAATCACCTGTACTTCAATAAAAGGCCTAAATTGCAAGACATGGGATGATGTCTATCAACAATAGGTCCACATCTACAGGAAGCCACTCTTTTGTTGCGGATTGTAAGCCAGCGTTATAGTCCTATTTCAAACTGTTTATAAATAATATATATAATATAAAATATTACCGTTTTGCCATTGTTAGTCTGTAAGGAAATTTTGTTCCATCCCTCATTTACTTCTTATGCAAAAACAAACAAAAAAAAAAAAGTACTCTAAATCGCGGATTTTATGTTCTTAATGAAATTAATAAATAGGTTCGTATCATTTAAGCATCTTTGGGTCTAAGTCAGTTCACATGACTGGAATTTCTGTACTGGCTAGAAATATCACTCAGACAACTTCATAGCAAACATCAAAATATGAAAATTTCATCTCATTTTCTCCCGAAACAGGACATGCTCCGAATAAGAAGTAAAATACTGTGGGATCTTAACCAAATTTTGTATGCACATAACTTGAAATCTATAACTTACATTTACATTAATAAAACTGATCCAACGAAATTCTGCAGGGCACCGACGGCATTCGCAAAAACATCATAAAGTTTTTCTATGGAACTAACTTTTAGTCCTCTAAAGAATTATTTACCTGAAACTTTTGAAACCTTTTGAAAACCCTCCATATATAGGTATATAAGGGCCACCTTAATGTGTGCATACATATAAAGGATATATGAATTCTACAGTGCTCACTTTCATTTCGATTCTTATTTTGTAAAACAATGCCAATGGCGATTTTTATTGTGTACCGACACAGAAGAAACATAAAGAGAAGATCCGGATATTTGCATACTTACAAACGCATACACACATGTTTGTGTATGAATACATCCTCATGTAAAATATGTACACACAGATGATTCGTTTGCTTATTCTCTCACTGGTTTTTATCAATATTGAGCTATTTGTGCGAATGTTTCAACACAAACTAATGGGAATTTTCGAAATATTGATCTGCATGTTAGTCTATTCAAACATGCAGAAATATTATTTGAATTCGTATATAAAGGACCAATTAAATACAGCTTTTATGTAAATACATGTAAGTATGCATAGTTAGTTAGTGTCTTGTTATAGTAAGCATTTACTTATAGTAAGCATTTACATTCATTCTGAAAATACCCACTGAATAAACACAGAAGATAGCAATTGCTACCTTTAATTATTTTCCAGTGATTGCTATTCGATAAAAGTTGCATGCTCTTCTAGCATTCACTTATACTTATAGAGTTATCAATTCGATGGTTTTAAAACCTGTCACCTGAAGAGTATTTTTATTAAGTGAGAGATTTGCAATTTACGAATATGGCTCGTTAAACAACTGAAGAACGCATAAAAATAGTTAAAACTTACTGCAAAAGTGGTGATTCAAACGTGGACTTTCAATTGAGCAACATTTTTTCTTCAGCGATGAAGCTCTTTCGTCACTCGGTGGTTATATCAACAAGCAAACTTGTTGCTTGTGGGGCTTGAAGAACCCAAAAGTAATTATGGAAAAGGAATTAGATTGTGGTCGTAAGGTATCATTGGTACATATTTTTTCGAAAAGTACCTCAAAATGCTTCAACTAATCCAGAGGCGGTCATTTAAATGACGTTATATTTCGTACATAATGACAATTTCCAAGCATTATAATGAAATACAAGATTTATCGAAATCAAAGTTTTATGTCTGTCTTATTTAACTTTACTTGAAAACGAAAAATGGATAATCCTATACTTTGCAATAAATTTATGTTTATTTGACCTGTTGCATTTGATGTAGTTGCATATATGAGTTGTAGTATCCTGCAATAAGTTGTGGAACTCCATAAGTTAGTGTTACATGGAAATTGTGAATTTTACACACTCGGCCATTTTGCGCTCCATTTGCAATAGTTTTTGCAATGAAAAAAGGGAATGCCAATTTTATAATACAATAATATTTCCAGAGAAATATGAAAATTAGATGCACATAATGTAAAATCGTGTCTTAAATTATTACTAAATCTTTTGGGTTGTATGAAGCAGACGATTTTTTCAAATTTTGTTTTCCTTGTAACAGCTAACATGCTGAAAATGTTGCCTCGTTTTTATGAAAATATGAGATAGTAATCTTTGAATACCAGACCTTGGTATGAAAAATTGTAAGATGAATTTTTATACCATATCAAAAAACAACATATTATTTTACAAAAAAAAAAAAAAAAAAAAAAAAAAAAACAAAAAAAAATTGCTCCAATTCACGTTTTTAAAATGAGTATAATAGAAAATATACAATTTTTAATATACCAGAAAGTTTGCAAATTTGGGTACCGTAATACTACGATTCCTTCATCCAGTTCTGCTTACAAAGACCGGCCCACTGGGCACATTATGTCGCTTAAACTAAGTTCACTAGTAATATCAATAAAACTGTGATAAGAAGTTAAAAATCATTGTCCAGAGGCGGTAATGAGTTGACAGAGATGATTATTATGAAGGCACGAGGAGTAGGGAGGAATCCTCTCTTTGTACTTTGTCGGTCAGTTCTCTACGACATGTGCTCTGGAGCATGGATGGCACTTATTCATGTTTTTACATAGACATGTACAAAGTGGTAAACGAATCCAAGTATAATTGCTTCTCGAAGTCGTTGTTTTGGTTGGAATTTAACTAAATCTACCCTTTAAACCTTAAAACAGATTTAATTGTTTAATTTTTATATTTTATCGATTCAGAAAACTCAGCCACAAAACCATTAAATTTATTTACTACAACAAGCAATAAATAAATAGATCATACACCATAGATCATAGACCATAGACCATAGACCATAGACCATAGACCAT
>JAHXMU010000164.1:225396-248872 GCA_019455685.1 Philornis downsi
ACCATCGACCATAGACCATAGACCATAGACCATAGACCATAGACCATGGATCATAGACCATAGACCATAGACCATAGTAGACTAAAGCTACTAGAAAAAGTAAAAATTTGACATTTCATATATGAGAAGATATCATTTCAACCACTCACGCTTATCTTATCATCAGCCTTTGACGTTCATAACTCTTTTGCACACAATTCATGGGAGAGAACTAATATGAGCTTAGACCCAGTTGAACTTTAAGTCAGTGCCCTACGGATTTGGGACACTTTTTTCATTCTTTGAATAAATACAACATTCTAGTTTTAGGCCAAATGAAATGGGATTATCTATTCGATGAACGTCAGTTTTTTGTGGATTATTTGCTGGACTTGTCCATTATCCAACTATTCAATATGTTGGTTCACTTAAACATGTAAGCGCCTTTCAAATAAAGATAAATGCCTAAATGTACAGGGTTTTCCGTTTTTCAATATCAAAAATAAAATTAAATAAAACACACATAAAGCTATGATTTCGATGAAATCTTTATTTCATTATAATGCTTGATCCTCGCCATAATGTACGAAATACAATGTCATTTAAATGAACGCCTTTGGATTGGTTGCAAAATCCTTTCGAAGTAGTTTTCAAAAAAAATGCCGCCCAATGACACCTCCAGACCGTAATGTGCATCAAACAGTTACTTTTTTCCGAATGCAATGACACTTCCACAATCACTTCAGGGTTCTTCGAGCCCCATACGCGACAATTTAGCTTGTTGACGTTACCACAGAGTGAGAATTGTGCTTCATCGCTGAAGAAAAATTTTGTTCGATTGAAAGCTTACGTATGACTCACCACTTTTGTAGTAAGTTTTAATTATTATTATGTGTTCTTCGGTTGTTACATGATCCATATTTTTAAATGGCAAACCTTTTACTAAATAAATATGACTTCAGATGGCAGGTATAATATTTAACAGCTGACTGTGTTGCCAGACCGGCGGTTTTAAAACAACTAAATGAATAATAAATGGATAATAATACATATAAGTAAAGAATTAGTAACATATCTTATAACCATGATTATAGGCATAATAGCCATTGTGTGTGCAAATGTTGTTTATAACTTTAGAACTTTGGCTGAACAACAAAATTAAGATTGTTTTGAAGAGACAGAAGCCCTCCATATTGAAACCCAAATCGAATCGAATCGAATTGTATTATATATTCTGGTAGTTTTTTGTTCGCCAATTTTCCATAAAATGTATTAAGTTTGCGTTATTTCATCGTCGTTTCTTTCCCAAAAATTTAGTGCAATATAATAACTTTTGTAGAAAACTGTTAGCGTCACCTAATTTTCTTCAAATTCTCCACACAGAAGTTTACTCACAAGCATATAAATATTTCACACAGAGCAGCTATAAATAAAAATTAAATTCTTTATTAAAACAAACAAAAAAAAATTCAGTTGCAGCAAAAACCTCTATAGTGTTCTATATCAACTTTTTTGCAGATAAAAAAATGACGTATTTATTATAGGAACTATAAGTTGTGTGATATTTGAAGTTACAGTGCACAGGTACCTTCGCTACTTATACACGTAATAGATAAATCCATATACCAGCTATTATGACAAACGTAATTGATACACTCTCCTGTGGTAAGGTAAATCCACCAGTTTAAAGTACAAATCACAATAGCTAAAGGTTCATATTATCTATTTGCAATCTTCTTACTGTACTCCAATACTACAGAGAGAGTGCATTAAATGTGTCCTTTTTTATCATAGCAAAAAAAAAAAAACAAAATAAAAAGAAAGAAAAGTAATAACACTACTACCTTCTATACTCACATGAAATTATTCTCTCCCATCATATCCTAGTACTCCATTAGATTATATGTACAAGTGAATTTTGTGTGGCAGCGATGCCCAAAGTGCGGCACTTTTGGCATTTCTATGCTTTATTGTAAACCATTCTGTGTCGTTTAGTATGACAGATATTTCGATTCACCTAAAGGGTTCTCTTTCGTCTCATTATTTTCTTCGGTATTTTCATGATAATTTTTTTTTTTTTAAATGCACGGCTTATCAGGCCACTGCATCCGATCCTAGTGTTGGGGCTGCCAACGACCACTAGGCTGATGAGTTGAGTTTCAGTAACAGAAGTTATCTACTGGCCTAAGACGCATCGATGTTAGCATGCCATTTAAGTTTCTCAACGACCTTCTCTCTTTAGCTACCATAAAAGCGAAAGCCGGATGGCATTACCAGGGAATACTTGCCCGAAGGTCGGAAGTCGTGAGCTGCTTGGTAAATTTTGGTTACTCCCAAGTGAATAACAATCAGAGGGCCCAAGTTAGGAATTTCCCCATTTCCTAGATTTTTGAAATACTATCGAAACTTGGTGTGACGAATTGGAGGAGAAGCGCAGAAGATCGAAGCGCTTGCAATTATTTTCTACGGGCGGCGTATAATGGATAAGGCTGTCTATTTCAGTCGCCACATAAGAAGAAGAAGTTCTTTTTTCGTCAGTTTATACAGGGTGATTTTTTAAGATTTAAGTTTTTCAGGTTGGCAGCACTGGTTGGTAATGGCGTCCAAATGTCATCTGTCAAAGTGGAAAGTGTACAGTATACTCTGCCATTTCATCATGGAAAGACTAAAAAATGAGCAACGATTGTAAATCGTTGATATTTATTATCAAAATTCGGGCTCTGTGACAAATGTGCTTCGTTCGATATGACCATTTTATGGTCGTCATGGTGGACCTGCTGAATCAACAATTCGTGCTGTAATCTCCAAATTTCGCACCAAATTTATTTTGTTCGACATAAAGCCATAGACTCGCATGCGTAGAGTACATGTCGAAGAAAATATTGCAGCCGTAGCGACCGATATGTTGAGGGATGAATTTGGTGAGCGAGCTTATCTCTCGATTTGACCCTGTGAGTTGGCCCCCAAGATCTTGGGATTTAACGCCTCTTGATCATTTCTTGTGAGGTTATGTCAAGTCGTTAGTCTATGTGGACAAGCCGAACACTATGGAAGCCTTACAGAATAACATAACACCCGTTTTTTTGTGGAATACAGGCCGAAATGCTCGAAAAAGTGTCGAAAAAATGGACCTTCCAACTGGACATTTTGAGACGGAGCCGCGGACAACATTTATATGAAATTATCATTAAAAATTAAATGGCAAAGATCAGTCTATCGACTCCAATACAAATTTTAACATATGATGCAAATTTGAGTGTTTTATTCGATTAAAAAAAAAAAAACTACTACTTAAAAAATCGCCCTGTATAAATTAAGTAAGGTCATTTGTATTGGCAGTACCAGAGAGGACCTGGTGGGGAGAGCAATTGAATTGACGAGGATTTAAGTAGTTAAATATTCACGAATATTCACGCTGCGAAGTTGATGTTCTGTATATGTATTTGGTGGGATTTTGTCGGTGTTATTTATTTCGAGCTGTTGAAACCAAGCAAAACCATCACTGAGGATCGGTATCGACTTCATATTATGCGACTAAGTCGAGCTGTGCGCGAGAAACGCCCACAATAGGCGGAGAGGCACGAAAAAGTGATTGTTCAGCATGACAACACTCGGCCTCACATGTTCAAATCGGTTAAAACCTACCTGTAGACCTGAAATGGGAAGTCTTACCGCATACACCATATTCTCTAGATATTGCGCCGTCCGATTATCATTTGTTCCGTTCGATGTCACACAGTCTGGCTGACCTGCCGTTCCACTCATATGCCGACATCAAGGAATAGCTATATTTGTGGGTGGCTTCAGATGATGAACAGATTTACCGCGACGGAATTCGAGCTTTGCCTTAAAGATGGGAAAGGGTAGAAGCTAGCGATGGGCAATACTTTTAGTGAATCATTTGTAAACAGTTTTTCATTATAAAGTTTCGTTTTTATATAAACAAAACAGCGAGAACTTAGTTGCACACCTAATATAAACTGAAAAAGACAGGACCTAAACAAAAATATGTGAGGAAAAAGATACAAATGAGAAAATATTTAAAACTAGCCGACCCGGCAAACGTTGCTTTGCCTTCAAATTTTGGCAGGAGCAGAAATAATTGCTTTTTAATTTGTGGTTTGTATAGGAGGTACCACTCCCCATTGTCCAATCCCGCTCATATTTGCAGCAGCACTTAAGATATGTACACCAAACCGATATACCAAATTTTGTTCAAATACCGTAAACAGGAGCAGAAATATTGGATATTTAATTTATGGTTTGTATGGGAGATACCACGCCCCATTGTCCAATCCCGCCCATATTTGCAGTAGCACTTAAGATATGTACACCAAACCTACGCACCAAATTTTGTTCAAATACCATAAGCAGGAGCAGAAATAATTGATTTTTAATTTTTTGTTTGTATGGGAGGTACCACGCCCCTTTGTCCAATTGGACCGAATTGTAAATCTAATCCATCCCGGGCACCACCCAGACGCATATACAGAAACTTATGCAAAGCGGTCCAGCCGTTCTGGAGTTTTAAGCATCGGAACAAACCACGATTAATTGTTATATATATAGATTGAAATGTTCAAACATACATACATTTTTAATTTGAGTAAAATAAAAAAATTTTAATATGAGTAAACATATACAAAATGTTAAAATGATGAAACATACATATATTTTTAATTTGAGTAAAATCGGACCATAAATATAAAATTTCGAAATAAGTCCACCTCAGCGCCACCTACCGGGTTCATTTATACACAAACGAATCTCTCATGATCAAAGAAACACACATTCTGAATTTCAGTTAAATTGGTTCATTAATATAAATTTTTGAAATAAGTCTACCCCAGCGTCACCTACCGGCCCCAAATTTCATTAAAACCTAATCGGGCACCAACCGACCCTATGGTGTAAATATGGCTGTTGTAGCTGTAATCGTTAAGGTCTAATGGTCGGACAAACATATGCACGAACGTTTTTATTTATTAAGATTTGCCGCCTTCAAAGTTATCTTTTCCTAAAAGAGTTGGTCACAAATTTCTTGTAAAGTGTGTCCCAACAAGAACGCAAGATTTAAATTTTAAATAAAACACAAATATTAAAAAAAATCGTGAAACTTTATTATATGGTAAAGTAGACAGAATGAGGTTATGTGTGGAACAACACATCGGGCAGATGGCCGCCGAGGCTTTGTTGGCACACACGCGACCTTCTAATGAAATTTTCAATGACCGTTTTGCATAAATGCTGCGGTATTTCATTAATGCAGCGTCTAATTTCCTCTTTTAAGACTTGATTCGTCGTCGGCTTATTCGCGCAAACCATCGACTTCAAAAAACCGCAAAGAAAAAAGTCTGATGGTGTTAAACCGCACGATCTAGGCGGCCAATTCTGGTCTCCAAAAGGCGAAATAACACGACCGGGAAATGACTGATGCAGCAATTGAATTGTTTCTCTGGCTGTATGACACGTGGCACCGTCTTGTTGAAACCACATGCCCTTCACATTCATTTCTTTAATTCTAGGCATGAAAAAACTCGTTATCATTTCACGATACCGAACACCATTGAATGTTTGCGCTTGACATGCCCCATTTTCATAATAAAATGATTCCAATGATTCATCCAGCCCAAAATCCACACCACACAGTGACACGTTGAGGAATCACTCGAATCACACAGTGCTTTAGTGAATCACTCGAGGATTTTCCTCAGCCCAAATGCGACAATTCTGCCTACTGACGAAGCCATCAAGATGGAAATGGGCCTCGTCACTGAAGATGATTTTATCAGCAAAATCAGCATTTTCATGTTGTCTCTCCAAAACCCAATTAACGGACTCCCTTCGCTGTCCATGGTCAGCTGGCTTCAGTTCCTGAGTTAATTGAACTGTTGTTTGCATGAAGATGCAAATCTTTCATCAAAATTCACTGCTTAGTTTGATTTGGATTTGGCAACACCAATTTGCTGAGCTCGGTGTCGAATTGAGGTGGATGGAGTTTGAGCGACATCATGACGTACAGCTGTAACATTTTCGATCGATCGACCTGGTTGAAGACGCTTTGTTGTTTTTACATCACTAACAGACCGATTTTTGCGTAATTTATCCATTAACCTTTTTACATTTGACTCTTTTGGAGCATTATTGTGACCCCAAATTGATCGCGAATTGTGAACTGTAGCTGCAAAACTTTCACCATTTTGGTAAAACAATTCCACAATGAGAATGCGTTGTTCATTCGTGTAGCGCTCCATTTTTACTAATCTCGTACCTTCTACTAGCAAACAATAACAATTGTTCAGATGTCAAATAATGACACTTTGAATGGCGCCAAATTTAAATCTTGCGTTCTTGTGGGGATACCCCTTAAATGGTTTCAATTTTTGGAAAGCTGCTTTCATTACTAACTTCTGCAATGTGAAGTATTTTTTCCAAATTCATCTGAGGTCTTGACACACCTGCATCCATATGTAAGCTATGTAGTTCCATAATACGGTACTTGCATACATTTGCCTGAATATATCGCTGTCATAATATTGAACATTTTAGATTTGCAACACATCACCACAATGAGTATTTCGTTTTTTATATTTATTTAAAATAGAAATAACACTGGGCGCAACAGTATGGCAACAGTGGAATAACTGGCAAACACATTTTCCCTTTTTGGATTTCCATTTCTTATTCTTTGGCACAATCCCCGAGAACAAACGCATCAAAACTTTTATGCTTTTTCCATGCTATCCCGTGACATTAGAATAAAATAACAAAATTGCGAATACTTATTCCCGTATATATGTACGAGTATGCATATTGGCAGATATGTCGATATGTTTCTTTTCAATGTGTGCGTGGTGTGTGTGTGTGTGCAGATCGACATGGAAATTATACGGAAAAGCTTTTAGTGTGATGTTCTCTAGTCGCAGCTAGAGAGGCGTTTTTATGGGTATAGACGGATACGTACGAATGGTTGTATGTGTGTATGTGTGTGTGTGTGTGTATGTGTGTATGTAAATGCGTTCTCCGGAGTATTAAAAATACCTTTCAACTACAACCAATCGATGTATAAATTCGATTTGGAATCCATTAAAATGTTACACAGCGATCCATTCGCTCTAAAGCACAAAACTCATCCCAAACGCCAAGCGATGTAAGCAAAAACAAGCAAAAAAACAAAAAAAAAATGTAAAAAATGTGAGCAAAAGGGAAAAAACAAATAAAATTGAAAAAACCTTATTTGACATCTCCGAGAATATTATGATGGCAGAAAGGAAATATGAAAGTGCAAAAAGTGAATGGATGGTGGAAAATAAAGTGATTGGTGCGAAATAGTTTTAAAGCAACAAAAGCAGGGATAAAAGTGCTGATGACTATATTCAATAGAAGATTTTGAGATGGCCATTATTAAAATATGTTCCATAGTTTCAAGTCTTATAGCAATGAACATTTGGGAATACTGAATGATAAATGAAACATTGGTCTAACAATATCCATAAGGATATATAAGGAAATCATGCAGACCACAAAGTATTTATGAAAATCCTTTTTTTCTCCTATATTAACAAATCTTAATGTATCCAAAAATGCTTTTGTAATAACTCCTACAGTATTTAGTGCGGGAGTTATCTCATACTGCGGAGACAATATATGGCTCTAAAGCTGCTATAGGAATCACAGGAAAATATATTGCAAATAACTGATGCTATTGTGTGATGTTCTTCACTGTTTCCTTGGACACAGCAAATGGAGAAGAAGAGGAATTATGACATCGTATGACATCGTGCACAGAGGCATTTTATCGAAATGCCTTTGTGTCAGCCGCAGTGATTTCAAATTCAGTTGTCACAATTGAATAAGGCTGGAATAGCACTAATCCGATTCGGTACGGCAAAGTATCGCATCCATAAGCAACACAAGTAACTGACTTTTATGGCAACAAAATTTTATTATCGTGGTAATAACTTAGTTTAACTTAAGTTTACATTCCAGCAAAGTTATTTCTATGGTCAGTGCGTAATGTTTTTAAGTAATTTTATTGATAAAGAAACGAAATGCTTACCGAACTAAGAAATGGTTGACGCTCCTAGAACACCTCAAACCTGGAGATAAACAATTATGGACGATAAGCCGTTCTTGAAGATGTAAGAGTAATAGGAAAATTCCCATTTTAGTGGATGGTCACAATAAGCTGATTACAGATGAAGAAAAAGTGCAAGCTTTAGCAAACTCAGTCGCCAACGCTCACGAGCTAACCCTGAGCTACACTCATTCAAATGATAGCAACGCAAACAAAATTGCACTACATCTGAAAATTAAAAAGGCATCAAGAGGCGGAGCTGTATTTATCACCTCACCCGAAATGTCTACCATACTGAGCAAATTAAGATCTTCAAAAACTCCAGGATTCGATGACATCCCGAAATACCTTTTGAAAAATACTCGTATTCCCATAAAAGCAATAACATTGTTGATAGTGGACGGTTGTATACAAGGAGAGTTCAAAACATACGATGAATTTTCATTTTTCTCAAAAAATATTAATTTATTCATCAATTTCATATATTACCTGCTTCAAAGTAGTCCCCCTCAGATATAAAACACCTGTGCCAGCATTTTTTCCAATCCTCAAAGCAACGATTCGGTTTTTATCTCCTCAATAGGCGCAAAACTCCGTCTTTTCATGAGTCTCTTCAATCTTGGGAACAGGAAAAAGTCGCAGAGGGCCAAATCTGGTGAATACGGTGGTTGAGGCACGATAACGGTGTTGTTTTTGACCACATAGTTTCTCACAAGCAAACTTGGCGTGCTTTTTTGGTCTTCGCTCTCCTGGACTCTTCCATTGAGGCGATTGGGCTTTGAATTCGATGTCATAACCACATAACCATGATTCGTCCGTCACCAGTTATTACCCTTTTAAGCAAATCTGGATCATCGTTGACGTCATTCAACAGTTCCTAAGCGATGCTCATGCAACGTTGTTTTTGGTCAAAATTCAGCAATTTTGGAACGAACTTCGCTGACACACGTTTTATGTCCAAAATTTCCGAAAAAATTGCATGGCATGAGCCAACTGATATGCAGACATTCTCAGCAACTTCTCTAATTGTGATTCGACGATTCTCCATAACAATTTTCTTCACTTTCTCAACATTTTCATCGGTTGTTGATGTGCTGGAGCGTCCAGAGCGAGCGTCATCATTCACATCTTCTCGACCTTTTGTGAAAAGCTTGTACCACTTGTAAGCATTTTTTTGACTCACAGTGCTCTCACCGTATACCACTGTCAACATTTCAAATGTTTTTGAGCACTTAATTCCATTTTTTTACCCAAAATTCGATGCGACTTCTTTGATCCATTTTTTTCGATAGCAGAAAATCGCCGAACACGGAAAACACTTGTTTTATTTATGCCTTTCACAAACAAACTAAACATGGTATATGGATAAAACCGTCAGCATATCTTCGAGACGTGTGTACCAACATAAAAAAAAAAATAGTAATAATCGAAAGCCGAATGTACGTAGCCGGCGAAATTTGAGAAATTCACTTTATTTTTTGAACATACCTCGCACGTCGAAATTATTTTCCAACGGCGTTGAAGAAAATTAAAATAATAGCTCTTCACAAACCCAACAAAGACTCAAGCTATCTTAGCAGCTACAGACTAATAAGTCTCTTAAGCGATTTAGAAAAAAATATATGAAAAACTAATTAATAACAGGACAGATGAAGTTGCCACGTCTCACAGGATAATATTGGACGAGCAATTTGGGTTTAAAAAAGAACATAGCACTGTTTACTTCAAATTGGCATAATAAAACACAAAATAATTAAGAACAAGCGCAACAGTTGAGACTGTGCTCACAGATTTTTCTAAGGCGTTCGAAAAGATTTTGCTTCATACACCGTATTTTAAATTCCACTCAACATTTTGAAGGCGCATAAAATCATATTTAGCCAATGGGCTGTGCAAAGTTTGTAACAAGACTTATCCCACCATAAGACTCCATTCAAAACAACAGCATCAACCACACAATACAGGGTTGCCCATATTCGACGGACCCATCTGGCAACGCCATAACTTTTGACAGAGATGTCAGATCGCTTAATGACATACCGCGTTTGAAGCGCCAGTCCAAGCAGATTTTTACCATGGAACAATACACGCCACGCGAGCGCTCTGAAATAGTTGAAATTTACATTCAACAGAAGAAGTCAATTGTGAAAACTCAACGTGAAAAATTTTCGACTGGTGAGGCTCTTTATAATCCGAAGAGGCCAAATAAAAGTCGACCAAGGCGATCGGCCGAGAATATCGCTGCCGTACGAGCCAGTGTTGAGAGGTCCCCAAGAACATCCCAAAAACGCCGTTCTCAGCAGTTGGGCATGGCTCGGTCCACTTTACAACGGATTATTCGCGTTGATTTGCATTTGTTGTTGCCTGCGGACAAGCCTCGTCGATTGGAATGGGCCCAACGAGTCATCGAAATGGCCGATGATAACGAGCAATTTTGGAACAAAATTATCATGTCCGATGAAGCCCATTCCACATTGAATGGGACCGTAAATAAGCAAAATTCCAGTATTTACGCCACTGAAAATTCTCAGGAGATTCAAGAATTGCCTCTTCATGACGAAAAAGTCACAGTTTGGTGCGGCGTTAGTACGAAAACGGTCATTGGGCCGTTTTCCTTCCAAAACGAAAATGGCCATGCTGTTACCATCAACCAGGAGCGTTATCGCGACATGATGACCAATTTTGTGATGCCAATTATTCGTCGAAAGCGTATGAGGCAGTTCTGGTTTCAACAAGACGGCGCTCCACCGCACACAAGTCGCATAACAATCGATTTTCTGAAGAATTTGTTTCCGTGCCGTTTGATGGTGATTTGGACTGGCCACCGCGTTCGCCCGATTTGACGCCCGCTGACTTCTTCTTGTGGGGACATTTGAAGTCAAAGGTTTACGTTAACAAGCCAAGGACCGTAGAAGAGCTCAAGGACAACATTCGTGAAGAAATAGCCGCTATTCCGGCCGAAATGTTGGCGAAAACGATGGAAAATGCTGCAAAAAGGGCACAATACGCCATCAACGCCAGAGGCGGCCATTTGAGAGATATCATATTCAAAAATTGATGTAAACAAATCTACTTGGAACAAATTAAATGAATAAGATTGCCAACCGCCAAATTTTTATTTTTTTCTTTGATTTTTTTTTTTTAAAACATGGGTCCGTCGAATATGGGCAAACCTGTATACTCTAACATAGAACTCCGTTCAGAACAACTTTACGTTTATTGTATTAACACCACAATAAACACTTCAACGTCATACACAACCGACACTAATGCCCGTTACTTCATCGTCATAATTGGGCATAAATAGCAGAAGCTTCGGCTTACTGCTCCCCAGCACAGAAACTTCGGCTTACTGTTCCTCAGCACAGAAACTTCGGCTTACTGTTCCTCAGCAACGAAACTTCGGCTTACTGTTCCTTAGCACAGAAGCTTCGGCTTACTGTTCCTCAGCACAGAAGGCTCGGCTTACTGTTCCTCAGCACAGAAGCCACGGCTTACTGTTCCTCAGCACAAAAGCTTCGGCTTACTGTTCCTCAGCACAGAAGCTTCGCCTTACTGTTCCTCAGCACAGAAGCTTCGGCTTACTGTTCCTCAGCACAGAAGCTTCGGCTTACTGTTCCTCAGCGCAGAAGCTTCGGCTTACTGTTCGTAAAATTAGTTTGTAAGTTATATCACCCTTTCCTAATTTCCCGATGACAACTGAATCCTGAGAAGCAGCTACTACAGAAAGCAGATATTCCGATTATCTTGATATAAACCAAAACCCTGAGCATCCAGAGGAAGTTGATCTTTATCATTAAGTCGTTCAACAACTATAGTACAAGCATTTACTATAAATAATTGAATAAATAAAACCTTTATTCAGTAAATCTAAATAAAAGTAAAGCCTGTATTTTATTTCTGAAAGGTTTATGGTCCTTCAGCTTAAGGACACGACGATGCTACCTCAGCCTACGAATAAAACCATGTTACAAGTTGTTATTGAAGGTATTGAACCATTTTCCTATATTCAAACTTCAGGAGTGCCACAAGGGAGCATATTTGGGTCATTCTTATTCTCGCTATTTATTAATGCCATATCAACTTGTTTTTATGAGTCAAAATTTTTGCTTTATGCGGATGATCTAAAAGTATTTTTAAAAGTTTCTACAGTTAATGATGTCTAAGATCTACAAAAACACATAGGCAGTCTTAATAATTGGTGACTTTTAAATAAGGTTTCATTGAACACGGCTAAGTGTATTCATGTTTCTTTGTGGCGTTGCAGAAATTCGATTCATGCGGTGTTTGAAATTGCTAATTTTTCTCTGAAATCGGCTTTTTCGAAACTGGATGTAGGTGTTCTATTCGATTCTGTTTTTACATTCATTTCGCACTTCAATTATGTTATTCCGAAGGCGTATAAAGTTCTTGCGTACATTAAAAGGAATTGTTTAGAATTTTTTGATCAGAATACATTCAATATTATTTTAACATCATGTGTTACATCTAAGTTGGAATATGTCGCTACTATTTAGTGTCCTCATTCCAATATTCATATTGCACGTGCTGAACGGGTGAAGTATGTGTTTGTAAAGTTGCTCTTTCTTCATTTAGATTTGAAGAACCTCTCCCAACCTACAATGTAAAATGCTTATTACTTGGACTACACGGACTGTAAAATATCGTCGTAACTTCTAGACAGCGCTATTTGTTTTTAATGTAATCGGTGGTTACATCGACTGTACTAATCTTTTGGCACAGATTTCATTTTATGTTCCTCTTAGGTCCCTCCAGCGAACACATTATTTTGGTATATCTCGGGACTTTACTTCTTATGCAAAAAATAGTACTCTGAATCGTGGATTTTATATTCTTAATGAAATTAATGAATCAAGATTCCAATCAACTCGCAGAGTTTGACTCATCTCAATGTTTGTTTCTATTACATCTTAACCGATTTCTTAGATTAAATAATTCTATTTTAAATTGTTTATAAATAATATATACGAGTATAATATAAAATATTACTGTTTTGCCATTGTGTAAGGAAATTGTGTTCCATAGACTTAAATAAATGAAAATAAATGGAATGAAAATCAACAGGGTTAAGATTACTTGCAATTGAGGAAGCATTCCACACTATAAATTAGTTGTAGCAGATGTGCCAAAGTATTTGTGTAGAATTATAGCCGACTTTCTAGACAACATGGAATTTGGGGTTCCGGCTGAGCAGAATATCTCGTCGTTCAAAAGTATTCCGGCAGAACTACCTTAAGGATTAATTTTATCACCAATTTTGTACTTGATCTATATTTCGGATTTCAAACCTCCTAAAGAAGTTGGCATTGCTTATTATGCAGACGATACGGAGCTAATTTTATCAAGTAAGTTAGGAAACACCTTCTTAAAGAAAATGGAAAATAGTTTTAAAAAAATGAAAAATTTAGATTAACGTTCACAAAACCAAAAGCATAATTTTCCCTTTCGACAAATTTTCAAATAGAATCCCGAGGAGATCAATATATAATACCCTTGAAGGCAACACCATGGAAACTCAAAATGATGTCAGATATCTTGGGGTGATTTCAGATAAAAAAAAAACTCTCTCTCTGACTCTCTCTGACATTCAATTATCTCGCTAGAAGGCACTGCATTCATTTAAGGCGTTATGGTAATTTTTAAACAGACGATCGAGTTTAAGCCTAAAAAAAAGAATCTTATTTACAAGTGTGTTGTAAGGCCTACAATGTCTTTCGCTTCACTTATATGAAACAATGCGGCAAAGAGCCACTTACGAAAAATGCAAATTCTTCAAAACAAATGCTTAAAAATGATTTTCAATAAACATTGGAGGTACCGCACTTCTATGCTGCATGAGGAAACAGGATATGACATTTTTAAGGGTTATTTTAAAAGATTAAATGATAACTATTTCAATAAAATTCTCTGTTCTCCTTTTTCCGTAATAAAAGAATGTAACGATTTATAATTAGCTTAACGATTTATAAATATTAAATTGAAAATTTGGTGTCTATAAGTGGTTTTCTTCGCAGATAATCACTCTATGAACAATAATTGCATCTTAATGTTTAGTTTTACTATTTATTTCTGTTTTCCAAATCAAGGTGTTTAAACTTTTTACCTTCCACATCGATTATAACTCCATTCTGTTAATTTACTTTTACGTAATAATAAGATTTAGTTGTTTGCAATACCTTGGAATAAAACTCAAAAACTTTACATAGTTATCTATTTTTTTTTTAGATTTAAGTTATTATTGGATTAATAAATAAAAAAAGATAACTCGCTTTCCAATACCAAACAATACAATTTTTTGTTGCTGTAACCGGATTTTATTTTTACAACTGAAGACAGAATTTTGTCAGAATTTTATTACTTCAAACAAATTTTACTTTAACAGGGTTGAAGCTGCAGAATCTGCCATGAGTTTTGCTACAGCGAACGAATTTATTCTCAATACCGGGCAATACAAATTTATTTGCTGCAACCGAATTTGGTTTTTACAACAGAAAACAGAATTTTGTAAAAATTTTATTACTTCAAACGAATTTTATACTAACAGGGTTGAAGCTGCGGAATCTGCCATGAGTTTTGCTATAGCAAATGAGTTTTGTCTAGGAAAAAACTGCGAACATTTTCAAAAATCATGACAAAAGCGAATTTAATATAAAGTTTTCACCGTTTTTTTTTTTCGTACATAATAAATATTTTTATAAAAATGCATCAAGTCGATAAAGTACATACAAATAAGAATAGACTGTTTTTGAAACGAGTATTTATCAGACGTCAAATAGTTCGGACAAAATAACAATCGTAAAAACGATCATGCGGACAAAATAGATTAATAGAAAAACAGAAATTGTCACTGTCTTCCTACACATTTCAGTAGCTATTCGTTAGCTCAAATCAATATACATATTTTGATGGTAATTGATAGGTTCAAAAAATCATTTGTCGCTGATATTGAAAAATACTTTATGCCAAGAACTCTTGTTGAGTCAAAGGAATAGGCAATAAAAATGATCATTACTTTCTCATGGCACAATATATCTTCGTAGAAGAGAGGAATTTGGCAAATAAAAGAAATGTAAAAATAATACTTTGTGTAAAAAAGATAGTTTATCTACCAATTGGAAGTGGCTTTTTGAGAAATTAATGCGATTTCATTACAATTGGTTTAACAATTTTATATTCTTCACTTTATTCTGATATGGGGTATAACATATTTGTACTGTATTTGTTTGTAACAACCACAAATATAAGATTTAGACCAGGCAAAATGTATTTATCAATCCACGTAGAGTCCCATTTTCAGCTGACATTGGCATATTCGTCTATGGGTTTATCCGTACGTTCACCTCTCAGTACATGTCACGGGTTATGCATTTAGTGATTTCAAAACCGCTGGTCTGACAAGTCTGTCAGCTGCTAGAGACCTGTCATTTGCAGTGTTATTTATTTAGTCAAAAGGTTGTCATTTACGTATATGGATCGCTTAATCCAAAAACGCATAAGAATAGCTAAAACTTACTACAAAAGTGGTGATTGAAACGAGGTCACTTTTCTTGCACTACGGGCTAATTATGGTCGTCATAATAGACTTGCTGTGCAAGGAATTAGCGATACTATAAAAAAAATTTGAAGAGACTAGTAGCATTACAGCATGCCGTCTGGCCTATGCATCATCGCAATGTACGCACTGCCGAAAATATAGCTTCTGTTAGTAAAAGTATGACGGATAATCCGAATTTGTCGATTTCACGGCGTTCTCAGCAATTGAGCTTATCTTACGGCTCATTATGGTGTATTTTTTTATTTGGATTTGCACCTTATTAAGCTCAACTCATGCAACAATTAAAATCGTAGATACGTTGATTAGGTGCTACAGCAAGAGGTTTTCAATGCGAATATTTCGAACAAAATTTTCCTCAGCGACGAAGCTCATTTCTCACTCGCTGGTTATGTAGAAATTTAGTTTTTCCCCTCTAATCTATAATTCATCTAAAGATAAGAATATATTGGCTAAACAATGAATGTAGCGGAGACATTCCAAAGGTTAAAGATCGTTCATCGACATTTTTGTTTAAGACCACAGAAGGTCTATTTAGTTCACTCGGTTTAGCTCCACATATGAAACATATTTGAGAAGAAAAAGTTACAGATGATAGTGCAGTACAAATTTTACCGTCTATCATATTAAGCATAAAAGTAGTCAACTAGAAAACTTTGTTCGCCATTTGTGATGAGTTGGAGACAAATCTTTAATTTCTTGCTGAATTAAACTAACTTCTTGAGAAATTAAATCAGTGGACTCTTTGCCAAAAACAAACTTGATTGGACAACAGTATCTTGTAGATGAGGGTGCAGGATTTTGCCATGTAATTATTTTTCTTTGTGTAGAACTAAAATTCATTTGAATAGGAACCATTGAGATGCTAAATAAACTTTCATCTACATGACCCTCCTCCAAGGAAAACTTCTGTTTATACCGCTTTTGCTGAGCCCCATCGCATCCCCATTTTATCAAAATATTAAGACGATTTCCATCAGCTTTCATTTTCATCAATACCGAGTAAAACTTCTTTTTGAGCCAAACAAAGCCTTTAAATGGTATGATTCACTAATGACTGGATTGAACTTTTTGCATGCATCTAAGTGATTTCTGTTTCAGCTGGATAACATGTTTTCTTAGCTTTTTGAACATTGGTGTAGGAGGGCAAATGATTTTTGCATTTTGTGTTGAGTTTTATCCGAATAACATCGTATTAATGTTTCTACAAATTAGCATCAACCATTAAAGATAAGGCTTCATCGGGAGAAAGGCTCCCTAAAGACTCAGAGCTAAATCTCTTGCATATCTTTTTCGCTTCCGTACCTTTACTGGATGAAGCTTCCGATTGATCTTTCACAAAACTGGCTGAATCTCGCTTTCCCAATTTGCAAAACACTTGCACACTATCTTTAATAATTTCTCGATGGTCAGACGAATCTAAAAGGTTTTGGATCTTTCTTTTTTTAGATTTTTCATTGCAGTCATCAAAGTTTTTCGGTTCTCTTCCAGCTTTTTTACAACTTTTGTACACTTTTACAATGGCAATTTATACTTTTAGGCAATATCTACGGTTCATCAAGCCAAATTGAATTTGGTGTTAAGAAACGGTCACGATGTCTTCCACTTTTCATCCATTTTTCGGTTAGCTTAAAACCAATAATATTTATGTTTGCCTTAAGAATTCTTTTCACGTCTTCTGGCATATCTTGAAGACCATATCTAACCATTATTAATGTCAATAAGGCGTCTTTGCGATGTATTTTGGGAGTTTTTATCCATCGTTCAAAAATGTCCTTTCTCGAAAGAGTCATACTGGAAAAGTGAAAATAATGTATAGCAGTCGCAAAAATGCGCAAGAAGTTTTTGATTTACGTTAAAGCGAATACTTAAAAGATTTACCAAAATATAGACTTTAACTCTACTTGAAAAAAGGAAATATTTTATTTTTTGCACTTTCTGAATTTCTCACAAAAAATTTATTTTTTTTTAATACTTGCAATGGAAATATTTAAATGAAAATTGTAATATATTTTCTTGAAATAAAGCTTAATAATAATAAAAAAAAAAAAAATATGACAATAAAATCACCGTAGACTTGTTAATCATAGAACAAAGTCACACAAATAATAAGCTTATCTTTTAAATCTAAATGCACCTGTTGACAACAACTGACTTTAAAGCTAAATTTTTCCTAATCAGAGCTAAAAACAAGCAAACAATATTTGAATTACAGTTACCTATTGTATTGTATGGTATTGAAATCCTTAAGCAAAGGAACAGTGGACTAGAATAGAAAAAATCGTGCCCGAAAAAGGAGAAGACGGTTTCATCTGCAGGCACGGTCATGGCGTTTGTTTTTGGAATTATTTGTACTGATTATCTTCAGGAAAGGAAAAACCATCAACGGCGAATACTATACTAATTTATTTCAGCGTTTAGGTGATAAAATTACTAAAAAAAAGGCCTCATTTGACTTAGAAGAAAGTATTGTTTCATCTAGGCATTGCTTCAGTTCACATATTCACTATTCCGATTACAAAAATTAATTAACTAAAGTGCGAAATGCTTTATCACGCACTTTAGTCGCCAGATTTAGCTCCCTCGAACTATTTTCAATTTCCCAACTTGAAAAAATGACTCAGCGGTAAAAGATTTGCTATTAATGAAGAGATGGAGTCTGCGGTTGATGATGCGATTATAAGGAGTTTGTCATTTCTTACTACAAACAGGGTGTGTAGAGCTAAAAGGAAATTATATTGAAAAATAAAGAAAATGTTTCCAACTTTTTTGTGTCTTCATTGCCAGGGCGGCTAGTTTTGGGACTGTCCTTCATTCTTTCAAGTGGAGGCGCAATAATATCAATATATAAATATTTCGAATCATCGCTTTTATGTAGAAAATACTAAACTATTAAATTTCGGCAAAACAACAAGGACTGAGCATATTTCTGTGCTCACAACCCATAACAGCCTAAGTCTGTTTTTCAATATTTTCAGTGCAGGAGTTTAAAGTTTTCAATCTTCACTGAAAATCAGGAGAAGGTGTTTTTTTGGAAAACTTTGCTACAGATTCCAAGGAAACGAATTTCTTTACTTAGTTGTTAACACAAAATAGTTGTTTATCCTCGCAGTCAAAAGATATTATCGAAAAAGACACTTAGGCTCTTATGAATTGTTGAACGAAAGAAAGTCAAAAAGTTCAAGTTGAGTTAGGCTATTACTCCACATTAAATAAAAAACTTTAAGTTTGGAGAAAGACCTTAACTCAATTTATGTTTATCAAAAAACGAAATTGTAATTCGGAATAAGAGCTTAACTCAAGTTATGAAAATAAAATTGTTTCTTTATTTTTTTGGATTAACTACTTAAGTTGATTTAGGCAATGATGACAAAATAATGTTTATATTTGTTGTAATCCTAAATTGACTTAGGCAGTTATGCCAAAACTGTCATTTAGAAAAATAACTTAAGCTATTAGGATTTTAGGATTAATTGCCTTCCTAGAAGAGATACAAACATGAAAAATTTAGAGCAAATAAATTTAGATACGCTGAATACGATGGTGCTAATAACTCAATTGTGTCCTAACTCGAGTTAGGCTGTTACGGGTTGTGACCACAGATTTATAAGCCGATTCATTTGGCTGCAGTTTCTGCCCTCGTTTTTAAGGATAATTCAAAAGGATAATTTTAAGGATAATTCAATTCTTATTGTTTCCTAAATATGGAATACTTTCCACAAAATTTTAATTTTTTGCAATTCAAAGCGTGTTGAACATGAAACGATATTTCAAAAATATTATGCTGTCCAAGAGAATAAACGCATTAATTATAGATAAAATAGAAAGTGGCATTTCAAATCGCCCACATACAGAATATAAGACATTTATAGACATTTGAATAACCCAAATAACCCACATGATACTAACAATACTAATAGAAGAGAATACATACAAAAATCGATATATATATATTCGTACATGTATCAATTTCTAATACAAATGCCTAATAAAACAAAATCGTAATAAAGTTTATGATGAACATACAAGATACTTCATGCTATGATTACATTATAGTGCATTCGAATAAATTATAAAGTTTCTGACGGAAATGGAGAGAGAGAGTCAAAAATCCACTGGCATAGCAAAAATGGAGATGCGAAAAGTTAATGCCACTTGAAGTTGTGACACATTAAGATTAAACTTGAAAACCATTAGTAGGTCAGTAACATTTACATGACCCAACTCAACGAACGAAAGTTCAAACGCATTAAAGGAATCAAACAAAATTTGAGTACGCATTGGTGAGCATTAAAGCTTTGGTTGAGAGAAAACAGTGGTCAGTGGTGAGAGAGACAGTGAGAGGGAGAAATATGTTTTGTATGCATATAAACATAGAGAGTAGAGAAGAGGACAATATTTCTAATGCGCCGCTTCGGTGGCTGTAAACATTTCTTCAGCATCCTTTGGACTGTACTAAAAATGTATTTATCCCATGTGACAGTAAGGTGAGCTTTATTACTTTACAACGCATTCTTATAGACAACTTTCATGTGTGTGCACTCTCCGAATCTCTTGCTCCCTATAGCTCTTTATTTATCTCTATGCGAGCTTGACGTGGTTGTGGAACACTTGTTTTGGCTATTTTTGTTACAAGAAATGCGTTCTCGTTTTAGCACACAGTGTCTTAAACACTTTAGTACTGACAAGGAATTTGTGTCATTCAAGTATCCTCATATAAAGTGGGGGCTTTACGAACAAAATACCAGTCATTTGTCGAGTCTCACTTACATTTGAATTCAAATGTAGCGGACAAAATGAAAGCAGCAGTGCTGTTGTTTTCCCTGTTTATGAAATATGTTTATTTATAAACAAAATACTTTAGATTTTTATTTTGGACATTTGTCAGTAAGACGTACAGCAGATATTTTTATTGGAATCATTTTAGTTGCAATTAGAATTTCTCAAAAGTTAGAAGTATTGTGGGCAGTCTTACATACGAGACCAGTAGATTGGGAAACAATTTTTTAGTGTAGCATCCAAATTACACATCGGACAGAAGTTTGGTATGCAAATTCGGGTGTATGCAAAAAAAGATGGCATTAAGACTAGCATATACTTATCCTGTTACTGCCTTTTTATCACAATTCTTTTGGATTTTCTTTCTTTGGCAAACTACGTTTGCAAGATTGTTAGCTGCAGCTACATTTTATGTTAATTTTCTATAAATATTTTAGTATAGTAACTATACTTTGCCAAAGATAAACACAGCAAATATTGAATTTGTGTAACGTTTGTTGATTGTATCTCTCGTGTGTCATGAACAGAGATTCGTGTAATTTTGAGAACAGAATTATTACTCGCGTAGCAAAGAGCGAGTACTGTAAAGAGGGAACTTTATATCAGAGTGATTGCATAAGAGAGATCTTAAATCAAACGTTCTCTCTTTGTACAAAATATTTGTTCCTCACAGTGTTGTGGTTAATTATGAGAGCTCCTAGGGTGCCTCTTAAATATACAGGTGCTAAACTAGTTGCAAAAGGAAATAAATTTAGTGCTCTTTTCTTTAGAACTCTTTATCCTAAAAGTACTCTCCCCCCAGTAGTAGACGTTTATAACATAACCAATATATTTTCAATAATAATACTTGTTTTGTTCTCAATTTTTAGTTTTATATGTAATTTTTTTTTTTTTGTTTTTTTTTTTTTAAGGAACGACATGCAAAATTTCAAGCGAAAATTTAGCCTCAATATGATAACAGTTGAAAGTCGTATTTCTCTTTAGAATGGTATTGACATCCAAATTGTATACTACAACTGGATTCAAGGTGTCATGTAAACTCTTATATCTAAGAATTCTCTATGTCCTATTTTCGACATTACGTCTACTTAGTATATTTCACTTCCATTCTACTATAATACGTTCAATTCCTTAAAAACGAATGATTGCTGTATTTTCTCTTACATAAAAGATCTTCTACTTCTATGTAAGAATCTGCTTTTACGTACACAAATATTTTAAGAGAAACTTTTGAAGACCTTATATGAAAATTGAAGAATATGAAGAAATCGAATACGTGCCATGCCTTGGGAACATTAACAAACTGTAACAGCAGATTTCAAGCTAGAATAACTACGTTTGATGAAGTAAGAAATGTCATATCCAGCTTAATATCGGGAAAAAGTACGGGTCATGATAAGATTTCAACAAAAATTCTTAAGATATGTGCTGATAGTGTGACTCCACGTTTGGTTAACATCTTTAATGATATAATTTATACTTCAGTATATACGAAATATTAAAAATTAATAAAATTGTACTAATACCTAAGGAGAAAACATCTACCTCCGTTGATAAATTTCATTCAATATCAATATTGCCCATTATAGACAATGTTTGTGAACATATTTTGCATACACAACTCTTTTACACATTTCCAAAATAACAATTTGTTAAATGATTTTTAATATGGTTTTAGAATAGGTTGTGGAACAGAGGAGGCAACAGTTAATGTGCAAAATTTCATATGTAAGTCGTTGGATGACGGGTATAGAGATGTAGCTGGAGTTTTTTATGATTTGTCAAAAGCGTTTGATCTAATTGATCATGATATCTTACTTCAGAAACTCAGATTTTATGGAGTGCATGACAAAGAACTTTTTCTCTTAAAAAGCTATTTGACGAAGCGGCTACAATTTGTAGAAATTGATAATAGTAAAAGTACTTTGAAACCAGTAGAGCATGGAGTCCCCTAGGGAAGTGTATTGGGCCCCTTGTTATTTTCTCTGTACATAAATGACTTGAAAAATATTGACTTATTAGGTAAAATGTTTGTGTACGCTAATGATATTGCCAATTTTTATCCATATAAATACGAAATGGCTGTGAAGCCTTACATAGAACGAGGAGCAAGTCTATTAATAGAGTATTTGCGTATTAATAAACTTTTCCTTAATCCAAATAAAACGAAATTTATAAGATTTAGGCCACATTGTCGGTTCAACGACAGCTTTAGTATATACGTAGATGGGGAAGAAATTCCAGAAGTTAATTTAGTTAAATATTTGAGATTATATTTTCAAAGTAATCTTTCTTGGACACTGCATATAGAGTATCTGAAGTCTATAGTATCACCTGCCATAGGCTTATTGTATAAATTTAGAAACAAATTTAATCGAAATACTAAGTTTCAAATATTTCAAGCTTTAGTTCAAAGTCATTATAACTATTTAGCCATTATGTATGGTTATAAAAAGAGTTCTGAATTAAATCACTCCAGCGGCAACAGAATAAAGCAGTAAAAGCTGTAGCGAACTTGTCAATTTCCTATTGTACGCTTTCTCTGTATAGAGATGTTTTTCCAACAGTTTTGCCAGTATTCGAGATGGTTGTTATAAATTAAAATTGCTAATATATGTTTTCAAATGCTGGCACAGTATTGGCCACACGATAATTTTTTGCCGAGATCAGTATATTTTCAATACACGAAATAATGACAAATTTGAGAGTAGCTATGTGTCGATCTGAAACGACAAAACAGCGTATAGAACATTCTGGTAGTAGTCAGTACAATATTTTACCACAGCAGTTAAAATTACTAGAAGCACTTTCATTATTTAAATCGTCAATGAAAGGGTATTTATTGCAAAATAAGAAGAAGCTCTTCGATTCTGGTATGAATTTTGAGTTAATATTGAAGTACATGCCAAGAAATTAGATTTTTCATAAATATGTTTGTATTTTGTATTAAACTATTGTTATTATACAAACAATTTTGATGTAATTATTTTGCCAACTAGCCTCTATAATGCCATGCGGTGCTGAGGCGTAATTTGTATAAATTTGTATGATATAATAAATTAAAAAAA